>ML832125.1:77708-104480 GCA_009831015.1 Picea engelmannii | reverse complement strand
ACTCAATGAATGTGATATGTAAAGAAATAAAAGGGACAGTGGAGACATCCCTGTCCCATCCAGTCCATTCAAATTTTTGACAATGGCCCTCCCCACCTACTCATATCTTTTGAAAAGTTATGAAGAATAATTATTCACAACTTCGACTCTTACTACAACGGAATAGCTTTAATATAGGACATACACTTCTCATCTAAAGCAGATATCGTGTACTGGCAGCAATCCAATTGAAGTACCTAGAATTAGAGCGGAAGTTGTGATAAAAATTATACTCGTCAAATCTTTCAGTTTGTAATGTATATGTGTGATTGCTTGCAAAGGTCGTGTGGTGAGCTGAGGCAAATAAAGTGTTTTTGTTGCCCAAGTTTCTAAATGTTAAGGTGTCACTCACCATGGAAAATTGCTATACAGAGTTGGACAGTGGTGAACGAGGTTCCCTTTCATTATAGTTGGATTGGTGCTCGTGTGTGATATTATTTAGTTGGATCTACACTACTGATGTATTTCATGATTTAGTGTTGTATGTTATATCCATTATGAGATCTTATTGCCTGTTGATAAAGACCCAGCAACCATGTGAAAAAATAAGACATCGAGGAGGAGCTAAAATTTATATTCGCCATGAACATAGAATCTATTCAAAGGATAACGCAAGATGAGTGCATAGCCATGTCAAGCATCTGGGTGATTGGTTGCAGGGACTCTACCAAGTATCTGAGGATTAATTAACAATGACATTTTACCGATGGATAATGGTGACAGGTCAAAGCAGGGTATGCACATGTTTTGGGAACAACCCAATGGATAGGCACTTGGTCTATCATTCTTTGCTACCTCACAGGGAGGATAGAATCCCTAGTTGGAGCCCATGTTATCACTATAACAATTTCTGTGAGAAATCCAGTTTCTAAGACTTAACGAGGCACTAAACTAATGTGGAAGAGTGATAAACTGGAAGACAAGGCCAAATACATCGGGAGGAGGCTAAAGCTAGTGGGAGTGTGGAGTTGATGGGACCCAGCAGGCCACATGTCTCAAGCACCGCAGATCAACAGTCAGGGATCATATCGGGCGGAGAACTAGCACGGAGGTTAATTCTTGAAAGTGGGCCAATAAGAATACCGTGGTTTCGACTTGGGACCGTGTGGCACCACCGGATGCATTTCGGGGTGAAAAGCAGTCTATCCCGAACCTCTTTGCCTCGTCCCTGAAATTTCTAAAAGACAAGCGCTACAAATATTGTTGTGAAATGGCTAGCAAAAGTAAGTTGGGGGTTAAACCATTTGTAGACAAATTTGATCAGTTTCACATATATCAGTTTTCAAGTCTCAGTTTCCAAATTTAAAATGATTTTGACAAGTCTTGTTCCGAGGTAAATTTTGGGCAAACCATAGCACTTCTTGAGAAACCGAAAGAGGTTTATATTCATCACGGGCCAAAGAAAAATAATCTCTCCCATATTTCTCATAGTTGTTACATACTGGGAGAATCAGGGACATCTTGGAGCCTTACATTTCTAGATTAAAGATTTTCTTGTGGGAAGACATATTTTTCAAATACAGATCTCGGACAGATGGAGAAAAATTTCACAAAACCGAGAGAGTTTTTTTCTCAAGACAATATTATATACAAGAACCTCCCCCAGATTTTACATAGGTGTCACGGATTGGGATATTCGAAGAAATGTTTGAACCTTATTTTTCAGTTTTCATGATTTCTTGTTCGAGACATGTTTTTACGGCACGTATTCCGGCCAATTGGAGATGAATTTAGAGAAACCGAGAGATTTTTTTTTCATAATGATCTTATCTACAAAAACCGTTCTCATATTTTACAAATATATTATGGTTTGAGAATTACAGGTGGCGTTTGGAAGCCTATTTTTTCTTGTAAACGATTTCCAAACGAAACGTTTCTTTATTTGTAACCGGTTTGGAAACGAAGGGACTCACTGTTTGTATAAATGTTAAGAGATACGTATGTATCATGGTTGGCAGAAGTGCAAGGGAACCTTTTGGTTGTTTCTAAACTAAATTGTAATTTTTTTGAAGCTAAATTGAATACATATGTAGAAGCTTTTGAAGTCTCTATGAAAAGATTCTAATGGTGGTGATATGAGTTTTGTCTTCTCTCATTGTATGTATTTCCTATGTTATTTTATTCCATTTGCACTGTCTTCTGTTTAAATTGGATAGTTAAAAGCTCATAATTCATCTTATGATGCTCTCGGATTAAGCAATTTAAATTGTGTGTATTTCTTCTTAACTAATTCAGAATTCATTTCAGTAATGCTCTAATGCAGTTACTTGTTTTCTCCTTCTTCCTACACTCTAGAAGATTTAAATTTACAACTTAGATGCATTGCCTTATTTAGCCTTTATCCTCTGTAGAGTTCTATAGGCCAGTCATTATTTTCATTCAATTTCATAATTTTGACTCCATAGCCTTGAGTGACCCTCCCCTTCCTTGCCAGCAACTTTATAAAAAAAAAAACAAAACAAACTAAACCTAGCCATTAATTGCCAAAGAAATATCAAGTGACACGAGAGAGCCCTCTCTCAGTTGAGTAGGCTAGTTCCCAGCTCTAAAGTTGGTTGAAATAGTTACCTTTGTCGTTTGTCTATTAGCCAGACAAAATTTACAGAGTGCTAACAAGTTTTAAAGGTTATTTTAGTCTTGTCTTCTTCTACAATTATAATTGAATGGTTCCCTGGAAATCCATCAATGAATGAACAAGCTTCTCTTCCTCCCATGTTCTCTAATACCTCATCACTAAACAATGTGGGAAAGGGTCCATGTAGACAAGTTGCATTCAGTGATCTGAGATCCACATGTATCCATATTTCTCATGTATCCACATGTATCTGATCTATATTTACTTTTTTACATCATCCTTCCTAGTCCCATGGAACACAAGAAATCTTAGTGCAAGGTCATGTGTTGTTCCTAAGATTGAGCAATCCAAATTTTTGGTTGTTGTGCTTTCTCTACTTGGTATTGTTCCCTATATTCTCTATCGAATTGTCACTCTCACTTTAAACTCTATTGAACTCTCTCCTTTTGTTAATAGTGCACATGCAAGGGGTGGTTCAAAGAGGGGATTATACCATCTTACCTCTCGAACTTCTTCATTGGATCTAAAGGACTCCTCCAATCTCATGTTCTACAACAGACCCACTATCATTGAGGTATCTTCACCCTCATTTAAGTCATCCTCAACATCACTCTGAATATATCCACTGATTGAAAATCCACTTTTGACTTCATCCATGCCTTTCCACTTCTAATCAGCCACCGAGATCCAATATTCTCTTAATCTCCTCTATTTAGCTAGATCTACATTGCTGATGTATTTCATGATTTAGTGTTGTATGTTATATCCATTATGAGATCTTTTTGCCTATTGATAAAGACCCAGCGACCATGTGAAAAACTAAGACATCGAGGAGGAGCTAAAATTTCTATTCGCCATGAACATAAAATCTATTCAAAGGCTAACTCAAGATGAGTGCATAGCCATGTCAAGCATCTGGGTGATTGGTTGCAGGGACTCTACCAAGTATCTGAGGATTAATTAACAATGACATTTTACCGATGGATAATGGTGACAGGTCAGAGCAGGGTACGCAAATGTTTTGGGAACAACCCAATGGATAGGCACTTGGTCTACCAATCTTTGCTACCTCATAGGGAGGATAGCATCCCCAGTTGGAGCCCATGTTATCACTATAATAATTTATGTGAGAAATCCAGTTTCCAAGACTTAGAGAGGTGCTAAAATAATGTGGAAGCGTGATAAACTAGAAGACAGGGCCAAATACACCGAGAGGAGGCTAAAGCTAGCGGGAGTGCGGAGTTGATGGAACCCGGCGGGCCACAAATCTCAAGCACCACAGATCAATGGTCAGGGATCATATCAGGTGGAGAACTAGCGCAGAGGTTAATTATTGAAAGCGGGCCGATAAGAATACCGTGGTTTCGACTTGGGACCACATGGCACCACCAGATTCATTTCGGGGCGAAAAGCAGTCTATCTTGAACCGCTTTGCCTCATCCCCAAAATTTCTGAAAGACAAGTGCTACAAAGATTGCTGCAAAATGGCTAGATAAAGTAAGTTGGGGGTTAAACCATTTGCAGACGAATTTGATCAGTTTCACGTATATCAGTTTTCAAGTCTCAGTTTCCAGATTTCAAATGATTTTGACCAGTCTTGTTCCGAGGTGAATTTCAGGAAAACCAGATCACTTTTTGAGAAACCGAAAGAGGTTTATATTCATCACGGGCCAAAGAATAATAACCTCTCCCATATTTCTCATAGTTGTTACATACTGGGAGAATCAAGGACATCTTGGAGCCTTACATTTCTAGATTAAAGATTTTCTTGTGGGAAGACATATTTTTCAAATACAGATCTCGGACAGATGGAGAAAAATTTCACAAATCCGAGAGTGGTTTTTTCTCAAGAAAATCTTATATACAAGAACCTCCCCTGGATTTTACACAGGTGTCACGGATTGGGACATTCGAAGAAATGTTTGAACCTTATTTTTCAGTTTTCATGATTTCTTGTTCGAGACATGTTTTTACGGCACGTATTCCAGCCAGTTGGAGATGAATTTAGAGAAACTGAGAGAGGTTTTTCTTCATAATGATCTTATCTACAAAAATAGTTCTCATATTTTACAAATCTATTACAGTTTGAGAATTACAGGTGGCGTTTGGAAGCCTATTTTTTCTTGTAAACGGTTTCCAAACGAAACGTTTCTTTATTTGTAACTGGTTTGGAAACGAAGGGACTCACTGTTTGTATAAATGTTAAGAGATACATATGTATCATGGTTGGAAGAAGTGAAAGGGAACCTTTTGGTTGTTTCTGAACTAAATTGTAATTTTTCTGAAGCTAAATTGAATACATATGCAAAATATTTTGAAGTCTCTATGAAAAGATTCTAATGGTGGTGATATGAGTTTTGTCTTCTCTCATTGTATGTATTTCCTATGTTATTTTATTCCATTTGCATTGTCTTCTGTTTAAATTGGATACTTAAAAACTCAGAATTCATCTTATGATGCTCTTGGATTAAGAAATTTAAATTGTGTGTATTTCTTCTTAACTAATTCAGAATTCATTTTAGTAATGCTCTGATGCAGTTACTTGTTTTCTCCTTCTTCCTACACTCTGCACAATTTCAATTTACAAATTAGATTCATTGCCTCATTTAGCCTTTATCCTCTGTAGAGTTCTACAGGCCAGTCATTGTTTTCATTCAATTTCATAATTTTGACTCCATAGCCCTGAGTGACCCTCCCCTTCCTTGCCAGCAACTTTATAAAAAAAAAACAGAACAAACTAAACCTAGCCATTGATTTCCAAAGAAATATCAAGTGACACGAGAGAACCCTCTCTAAGTTGAGTAGGCTAGTGCCCAACTCTAAAGTTGGTTGAAATAGTTACCTTTGTCGTTTGTCTATCAGTCAGAAAAAATTTATAGAGTGTTAACAAGTTGTAAAGGTTATTTTAGTCGTGTATTCTTCTACAATTATAATTGAATGGTTCCCTGGAAATCCATCAACGAATGAATAAGCTTCTCTTCCTCCTATGTTGTTTAATACCTCATCACTAAACAATGTTGGAAAGGGTCCATGTAGACAAGTTGCATTCAGTGATCTGAGATCCACATGTATCCATATTTCTCATATATCCACATGTATCTGATCTATATTTACTTTTCTACATCATCCTTCCTAGTCCCATGGAACACAAGAAATCTTAATGCAAGGTCATGTGTTGTTCCTAAGATTGAGCAATCCAAATTTTTGGTTGTTGTGCTTTCCCTACTTGGTATTGTTCCCTATATTCTCTATTGAATTGTCACTCTCACTTTGAACTCTATTGAACTCTCTCCTTTTGTTAATAGTGCACATGCAAGGGGTGGTTCAAAGAGGGGATTATACCATCTTACCTCTCGAACTTCTTCTTTGGATCTAAAGGACTCCTCCAATCTCATGTTCTACAACATACCCACTACCGTTGAGGTATCTTCACCCTCATTTAAGTCATCCTCAACATCGCTCTGAATATATCCACTAATTGAAAATCCACTTTTGTCTTCATCCATGCATTTCCACTTCTAATCAACCACCGAGATCCAATATTCTCTGCATCTCCTCTATTGTCACTTCCTTTGGCATGGGCTAGGGATGCCACTTCTTGTGCACTACCTTATTGTAGTGTCTATATCTCTTATTTGTGCACCTCTTATGCAATCTCCACAATAGTGTCTTCCTCCTACGTCTCTTTCATTGCTTTCTTATTTGCTCCACTACTAGTTTCTCCCTTCTCCCCTTTTCTTAGTACTGTCAAACTGGACCTTCCAAACTACCTCACGCAACAGATTTCTTTCTCATATCTATCTACTCTCACTTTTCTTCGAGCCTCTGGATCCATCTTTATTTTATTTTACCTTGTCACATCATTACCTACACACTCCCCACCCCCCTATTGTGAAGGACTTATGTGTGCATGCTATCAAGCCTCATTTTCAACAACCCTTTCTTTATGAACAACATTTTGATCCAAAGTGGTATTTCTTCTAACATTCTACCTCCCAAACTAGCCTTAAATTCACATTCAACAACGCTAAAAGAGCTATTGTGTTATACAAAAAAGTCCACAATGTACCCTTCTTTGATTCTAATAAACCATAAATCAATTACTCGAGTCCATTTATTGTCTCAGATTTGTAATCTTTCAACAGTTGCACGATCCCACACTACTAGTTCTTGGGAACGTCTTAAGTTATTAATCTTCCTCTGCCTTCATATCCATTCATGCAATAAAATAGGAACTTCAACAAAAAAAAAATTGTGTTTGTCAAAATACAAATCCATGTCTTTCCATGCTTCAGGGTGATGTGTAGCAGATTCTAAGTTTCTTTCTGGGTGAACTCAACTTCCTTCTCGATCATCCAATATTGTATCTCCCTTCATGATGGATTCTATGACATATCCACGCTTCCTCTAGTATATTTGGCTCATCCTAGAAAGGAAACCTATTATCGACGATAATTTCAAACCCAGGGTTTTGAACTTAGACCAATAATAAACCCATTAATGTTGGAATATTCAATATTCAATTATGCATAAGGTCTCACCTGAGATGCTAATGATAATTACTGAAATAGAATTTAATCATAAATAAAGTAGAACATTAACATGTACAACATCCAACATACATTCCATTACACAATCACATCAATATACTTAGAAATTAAAAGGGGGGAAACCAACATACAGTCTTTCTCATTCAATCCTTGAAACAAGTTCATACAACAATCCAGGGCTTAAAACCATGATTTCAATTTCCTTTATCTCATACAAACTTCATAACTTAACCTTATATAACCATTATCCAACCCCTAACCATCAAACGACCAACAACCAACCATTTTCCCTCTTATCACATTTCCTTAAATACATATCAATACAATTACAAATCAATTACAATTCTAACCACCTCTAGCACAACCTTATATCTTAAGGATAGGAAAGCACGTCGACTCTAAGAATAATCACAATCTTAGCACATAGTCTAAATGAGGGGCACAACAAAAAAACAAGAGGCATAGGATAAAAACAAGGCATGCACAACAAAACTGCATAATAGGGCACCAACACTTGACCAACCTCCACATCATGACCTTTGTATTGTACAAGATGAGGGCATCCACCCATAGATTGAAGGAATGATAAGATACCAAGAAAAATAAAATCCCAACAATGATGGCGGTTGACATGGCCACGTATAGCAATGACATGTCTACAACCCAATGAATAGAAAGATGTCATATGACATCCATACCATAAAAATTAACCCTAAAAAGAATAATTACAATGCCAAAAATTCAGTATAGGAGGAAATTATGTTGGGGGGGTTTGTTGGTAGCATTTGAGGCATCTATAAATAATATGAGGGAGAAGTTATAATAACTTTGGGTGAGCCTCTTGGCCTTCCAAGGAGAAAGAAACCGACAAGAAGGGGTAATAAATAGGTATATCGAAGACAAGAAATGGGAGTGATTCTGGTTGTGAGTTGGCATTGGAAATCAAAAGTTTGGGACATTAATGGCATATGAGAAGATAGGATGAAGGTTGAGAGCATGAAGCATGAGGACGAACATGAGTGTGTGAGCCTATCCATGGGAAACAAATATGATCTTAGAGACTAAATGTGATTTGTAACTAGCCAAGGAGTAAGAATACACAAAATATATGTTTGAGAATGTATAACTCCTATTTGTAATCATTATTGAGCATAAACAAAAGCAAAACAAAGGTTATTTCTTGTTGCTTTCCCAAAATGGGTGTCTAGGGTAAAATATTTCTTTTATTATTTTGTTTATGATTGTTTTTATTGAGCACTATTTTATGAATTCAATTATAATATGCAAGTATTGCACACGGAGAATCAACGCATAATGAAATAGAAAATAGAGAAAGAAAAAAAAACAACTAAATTCCATAAAATTATTCAAGGTCCATGTTGGTGAATCAACTTAGCCATAGGCTTCGAAGCACTTGGTGAACAACTTGTATTCTAAACACTCACAGTGTATACCAAAAGAGTGGAGAGCCATTGTTGCAAGGTCTTTGAAGAATTTGACTATCGAAAATGACGAGAACTTCTGAGGAAGAAGCCAAGGAAGACCCCAAAGTAAAGTTTACTCAACTTGAGCAAAGCATTATTGTACTCACCAATACAGTGACATGGAGCTATTGATTGTGATGAATGAAGAGAGA
Organism: Picea engelmannii; assembly: GCA_009831015.1. Classification (NCBI taxonomy): domain Eukaryota; kingdom Viridiplantae; phylum Streptophyta; class Pinopsida; order Pinales; family Pinaceae; genus Picea; species Picea engelmannii. Next base: position 95,680 of record ML832125.1, on the reverse strand, counting down.
TATGAAGCAAGGACTAAGTACAAAAAAAAATACAAGAACAATTCAGGAGTGAACAACCTAATGATTTGGCTAATACCAACTCTCTTTCTTCATCTTCAAATACTCCATTTAAGGTTGAAGGAAAACTTGAAATGGATACATATTGTGGTGAAGTTTTGAGAAATTCAGTTGTTGGTTTAAATAAGAGAAACCCAAAGGATTTATTTTTCCTTATTGAAAATGTTTGCACATGCTCAGTTATTGTGAGAGATCTACATAGATGGCTCAAGGCTAGGCAAGAATCCCATGGTTACAAAATGGGAAAGTTTTAAGGAATTGTTGAAATCACAGTTCTATCCCATAGGTTATGTTGGCACAGGGGCAGACCCAGGGTTCAACTCTTACAATGCACCAACAAAGCCCTAACTAATGGCCCTTTCAGCAACACCTGCGAAGCATATGCAGTCTCACCCGAAGTAGCAATAGGGGGTTGCAGGACACAGGTGTCTACAACCATAGGAAATGAAAAGTGATTCCAAAAACACAATGCAAAACAATTTATATATTATTTTCCCACTTTTAAGCCTACTTCGTGAAGTTATATCTCTAATCTAACAATCATGCAATAATAGTATAACAGATAGCAAATAGCACAACATCAACCGCAAAGATAATAAGATATACGTGGTTCACCCTCTCCCTGGGGCTATGTCCACAGAACTGTGTTTCTTGATATATTAGATGAAAAAATACAGTTCTATCTGTTCACTTAGCTGCAGATATTCTTTCTTTCTCTTCCCTCCCTGTGCACCCAGCTGCAGGGTTAATCTTCGCACCTAGCTAAAGATCCAAAATACAAACTCAATATTTCTCTCAATAGCAGCAATCAACCATGAGCAACAACAATCACAATATGAACAACAATACGAATGAACCAAACCCTCTCACAGGTCCTCTGGACCTTTATTTATACATTACATGACTCTCAGACAACCTTAGACCAAAGTCTCGGTGTCAAAAACCTAGGTCCACTTGACCCACGTTTTCAAGGCTTCGCCACCCTGTCCTTCCTCTTTTTCCATGAGGTTCTCCAAGGTATCCGTTGGTGTCTTCTTCCACTTGTTGACTTGTCCACGATCCCTCTTCTTTAATTCTTTATCTTCCTTGATCTTATCTTCCAATGGCTAGCTTTTACTTTACTTCGCTCCTTCTTTTATGTTTCTTTGCCCACTTCGACCCTTCCTCAGTTTATGTGCCTTCCGCGCAATTTGTACTTCACCTTTCTTCTGTAATCTTCGCTTCCTTCCATAACCAAGGGCCAACAAGTCCCCAACACTCACATGTGACTCGTCCCAAGTCACTGCAAGACTGAGCCTTCTGTATCACTTCAACTGCAGACTGCGCGGAGCAGCCTGTGCTTTCTGCTCTATCCCTCCCCATCTTGTGCAGACTTTATTTTCTATGTCTAGTACCCAGTTTCAATTGCACCTGGTACCTAGACCCTTCTTCCTTATCTTTTACTGAGAGTTGCAAGGAAGTTAGTTGTCATAATACAACTTCAACCAGCTCCCGTTCACTAACCCATCCTTCCATTCTCCCTTAAGATTTTTCAACTGCGCAACTCCTTCTGTGAGATAGGCAACCTCAAATGGTCCGAGCCAATGTGTCCTAAACTTCTCTGGATGCTTCATGAACTTTTTGTTAAATAACATTACCAAATATCCTTGCTTAAATGCTTTCCTCTTGATATGTTTGTCATGGTAAGCCTTCTCTCGTTCTTTTTGTACCTGCTGATGAAATCCTGCAATAAATTTGTCTTCCTCTTGTTCAATCAACTGTGCGAGCATGTCTTGAACAGTGCATGTGTTGTCCATAACTGTAAATGTTGCAATTCTTAAACTAGGAACCAAATATTCCATAGGTACCATTGCTTCCAAGCCATATACCAACTTGAATGGGGTATGCATTGTTAACTTTTTGCAAGTAGTTCTATAAGCCCATAATACTGCCGGAATTCTCAGACCCCAATCATCTCTGTTAACACTGCAAATCTTAGTCAGCATTATCTCCATTATCTTATTGAAATATTTGATTATACCATTCGCCTGTGGGTGGTATGGTGTGCTCTTTTGATGGTGAACTTCGAACTCCTAGGTCAAGGCTTCAATAGTTTTGTTGATGAAGTGTGTGCCTTGATCACTCGTGAGGATCTTCGGGCATCCAAATCTGGTTATAATATCCTCAAATATGAACTACGCAGTTGTGTCTACACTACAGTCCTTAACTTCTCTTGCTTCTGCCCATCTGGTCAAATACTTTGTAGCAGTGATGATGTATCGAGCTCCTGTGCGCTTTTCTAGTGGGTTAATAGGTCCCACAAAGTCAATAGCCCATTTCTCAAATACTTGTAGTGTTAATTGCGGTTCCAAAGGCATTTCATCCCTTCTAGAAGGCTTCCCTACTCTTTGACACACATCGCAGGCTCTGTAGTATTCCTTAGCATCCTTATGTAAAGTAGGCCACAAGAGACCAACTATGAGAATCTTCTACATTGTTGCTATCCCTGCATAGTGTCCTCCTGCAATTCCTTCATGTGCTTCTGCAAGAATCAATGGTCTTTCTGCCTCCATAACACATCTCCTTGGGATCTCATCTGGTCCCATCTTATATAATTGTCCAGCTATAAGTTGAAAGTTAGTAGCGCGGACTACCAACTATTTCTTCTGAATGATTGTGTACTCGTGAGGTGCCATTTCTGTGGATAGGAACTGAACTATCTCGGCAAAGTGATCATCGACTTTTCTGATGGCCAACAACTGTGCATTTGGAATTGTATCCTCCAGACTAGTAGGTTCCTCTCCATGTTCTAACCTAGATAAGTGGTCAGGTCCTTTATTCATTCTTCCTGGCTTGACCACAATCTCAAAGTCATAATCCTGGAATAGTAGTAGCCATATGCATATTCTTCCCCACAACACTGCCTTGTTGACTAAGTATTTCAATGCAGAATGATCAGTGAACATCTTAAAATGTCCTCCCAACAAATAGTGTCTAAACTTCTGCAGCGCATATACCATAGTCAAGCCTTCTCTTTCAGTCATAGTATAGTTCCTTTCAACTGTAGAAAGATTCCTGCTAGCAAAGGCTATGGGGTGGTCAATGTCTCCTGCACCAAGCTGTGCTAAGACTGCTCCTAATGCAATGGACGAAGCATCGATGTGAACATTGAACTCCTTACTCCAATCTAGAAAAACCAAGATAGACGCAGTAACCATTTTCTGCTTTATTGTGTCGAAGCTCTGCTGGCATTCTTTTGTCCATTGGAACTTACTATCTTTCTTTAATATCTTCTCCATATATGTTGTTATATGTGAATAACCCTTAATAAACTTCATGTAGTATCCAGTGTGCCCCAATGCAGTGTGCAGCTATCTAACTGAAGTAGGGGGAGGTAGATCAACAATGATAGCAATCTTGGAAGACTCTACCAACAATCCCTGCTTACACACAATATGCCCTAGCAGCACGCCAAAGGTTGAAAAGATGATAACTTTTTTAGATTCAGGGAAATATGACATTCTTGCACTTATCTTACATTAATCTCAAGCATTCAACATGATATTTCATTAGGATAAAAAAAGTACAGTCATCAAAATATGCTTCAAAGAACTTCTGTAAAAAGTCCTTAAATGCTTCAACCACCACCCTAGAAAATATGGTTGGTGCATTCTTCAAGCCAAAGGGCATCACCGTGTACTGAAAAGAACCCCATTCCGTTGCAAATGTGATCTTATGTTGATCTTCCTTAGAAATTCGAATCTGGTGATAACCTGAAAATCCATCTGTGAATGAATAGACCTCATGTCCTCCTACATTATCTAACACTTCAGCAATAAAGGGTGTAGGAAAGGGGTCATGTAGGCATGCATCATACAATTTCCTTAAATCTACACAAATTCTTATTTCTCTTGACTTCTTGTCTTGGACCACCATAGGGATGATCCATTCAGATTCTTCGACTGGTTCTATGATTCCTGCTTCCATCATTCTATCCAATTCAATCTTAAATTTCTGCTTATATTTGGGATTCAGTCTATAGGGTCTCTGCTTGATGGGTCTTGCATCTGGTCTCAAGGGGATCTTCATTTCTCCCATGGTACCTTTAATCCCCTTCATGTCTGTGAACTTGGTTGCAAGTAAATCTTTATATTCATGCAATAGCTATGTGATCTTTCTAATCGTAGCATCATCCCAATAGTCTCCAACATTTGCTAACTTAGGTGTCTGCTCGGTTCCAATATTAACCTTCCTAATTTTAATGGGTTGTCCAACAAAGGGTAATTCAATCCCTGGCCCTTCTATGTCTCTTTTTCCTTCAGTTTCTAAAATGTTTACATCCCTCGGATCATCATCCTCATCAGCATTAATATTGTAGCACTCTTGTAATTGTTGAAGAGGCGTAGTCCATTCATCTTTTTCTTGGTCAAGAGGGGGGTTAGGTGCCTCCTCAAAGACCTTTTGTCTTATGGTTTGTAAAGCCTTATCTACTGTAGGGTACTGAATTTCAAATAAGAAGGTAGCTATAAAGTTCTGAGTCATATCGTACCAATCTGTAGTGACGAAGCACAATTCTACTTGAAGATACCAGTTGATAGGTGTAGTGTCCAATGTGTTAATGAACTTATGTACCCATTGTTCTCTAGGAATGTTGCTCCAAGCCTCCTCACAACTTTTCATATGGTCCTTAGGACAACTCTGGCCTGTGTAACGAACTTCGCATCCTTTGTCTTGGTCTGAGAAGCACGTTGTCAATAAGGTGCGACATTGTACCCATTCTGCGATGTTCTTTTTGTGTGTTCCCCGCCATCTAGCTGGTGTGGCTTTCAAGGCTTCGTCCAGTGCCAACATCCTCTGTTGTACTGGTACAATTCTCTCAAATTCAGCTAGAAATGTCTCCAAATGATTCAAACCATCGAATGTAGGAAGATTACTTACTTTTGTGTCCATCCAGCGAACTGCTCTGGTCAACCTGGCACATCTCCGCGTAGAGACTTCATACATTTTGTTCTACTAGTTTTCCAATGCTTCCTCTAAATCTAATGAACATGCACTTTCACTTTTCCAACTGATATTTCCATATGTTGTGGGATTATATAATCATGTTGTCTTGCTGTCAGTTTGTAGATGTTTTCTAGCTCATATGCGCGGTCTTCTTCTCTTATCGGTTATGTGTATCTGCGACCTTCATCCGGGTCCAGAGGTGCAATGACCTTAAGGCCATTATCTTCGAATGTCATTCTTCTTTTTTTTAGGTCAACAATAGTCGAATTGTTGAAGGCCCAATCAATTCCTAACAGCGCGGGATAAGGACAAGTATCATCAACAATATCAATCAATTCAAAGTCTGCAAATGTCCTTACCCCGTCGATCTCTACAGAGACATGCTCTAGTCTTCCAAAGTGGCTCACCGCCTGCTGATTAGCCATCCTGAGCCTGATAGGAGAGTAAATCAATCTAGGTTTTCCCATCAGTGCTCAAGTCTACTTTGTCATAACATTTACTTCTGATCCCAAGTCGAGGACCACATAGTCCACGTCGTAGTCTCCAATCTGAGCATTAAGGTGTAATTCCTTGTTTTTCCTTCTTTTCCTTGATACTTGATTCACAAATCTACTTAGCATAGAGTCTATTCTTCCAGTTTCATATTGTCTTACTAAGTTTTGTAATTCTTGCACATATTTTTCATATTTAATCAAATTGATACAAGTGTATAAAAAGTCCATGAGCTTGCTTACCTCTTTTCCTTGTTTAGCTAAGACAAACTGATCAAATGTTTGTGGCATTTCGCATTCCCTGACTTCTGGTTGTGCCTTAGATGAAGAAACTTGTTCTCCTACAAATTATTTCCTTGCTTCCTCGAAAGTATGTCTCTCTTTCCTTGGATCAAACAATTGTGCCTTCTCTGCAGCTCTTCTGATCCCTGATACTTCTGTAGTCTTTCTTGGAGTCACCCTATCTTCTCCTGTAATAGCACCTCCTCTAGTAATAACATTGAATCTGGGGTCCTCACCGCGAGGTTCTGCTGATATTAATTGGACTTGTTGATTTCCTCCTCGTCTCTCCTGAAGTTTAGCTAACAATATTGGACACTCTTCGATAACATGATCAAATGAGTTACAGTAGTTGCAAGTAGTACAAGGGTTCTTATAATCCCTTGCCAAATGTCCAGGTTGTGCGCAGTTATAACAAATGATCTGACCTTTACCTTGACCCATACCTCCTCCTCGTCCTCTTCCTTTGAATCCACCACGAGGGTTGAAATTTCCTCTTCCTGGGAAGTTGAACTACACATTATTTCCTCCTTTCTCAGCTTCTCCTTGGATTCTATATGTATCCCTTGATCTTTCATGCATGAGATCATAAGCCCTACAATCCTTCTTGTCATGCCCCACAGATTTACAGAATGTGCAGTAAATATTGGTAGGTGTATTCACATATTTTTCCATATAATAACATTCACCAGGGCGATGTTTAGTTATACATACCTCACACCAGATTACAGTAGCTTGCTTCAAAGGGCTATGTGCTCCAGAAGCCAAGTATTCATGAAATAATGGACAATGTTCTTTGTCGTGGCCTTCCGATTTTCATATGATACACCGTATATCTTCTCTTTTCTCTTTTCCTTTGTCTTTCTTCATATCTTCCACCTGTAAAAATAAACTAGTTAATTGATTCAAGATCTCACTCATACTTGGACTGGATTCTCCTATAGGGGCTACTTCTAATTTCATGACGATCTCCAGTGATTCAGCCTGCGAAGCAACCTTCTGTTGCATCAGGGAGACCCTAATGTGTGGAAGGAGGGCAGCGATGAACCATTATTTATTCTGTAAGTCTAGGATCTGGAAACTTAAACAACCTGACAAAGTCTTAAACCTCTGATTGAATTCCCAAACAGGTTCAGTTACCTTCTACTTGATCTCTTTCAACTCTATTATGTCGGGACCTAAAACTCTAATTGTTGGGAACTGAAGTAAAGAAAAGAGAAGCTTTGTGTGTATATTTGTTGTTGTAGTGCACAGTATTCTACTTGACTTGCGAAGCTCTATGCTAAGAAATAAACTCGATCTAAAGAAAAGAGGTAAGATCTTGAACGAGGTAAAGCTTTGTACTCGATAGAATAAGATAAGTGAAAATTTTTGTTTTGGAAGCATGAATCTAGGTATGTTTGATAGATTATGTCCTAGTCTGAAAGCTAGGGTACAGTTAGAAGAAAGAGTTCATCTAAGTAAGGCTAATAGAAATGAAGAAAGATATGTTATTCCTATGCATAGAAATAAATTTTGGACTAATAATTGGATGCAGGAACCTAGAAAGATTTTTTGCAGATTACAGGCTCAGCACTGTGATCCTGGTGCACAGTACAGGAGAGGTTGGGGAACTTACAAGAGGAAGAGAGGATTAACCCTATGTTATAACTATAGAAGACCGGGACATCTTGTTAAGGACTGCCCTGGTATAGGTCCTATTTGTCTTTGTTGTAAAATTGTTGGTCATGAGGTTGAGGATTGCCCAAGGATGATTGCTAAAGTTGAAAGAATGAACTTGAGTCAAGAGAATAAGAGCATGTTAAAGAATCATCATGAGAAAGAATCAGAGAAATATCAGACTATGTTCATACAATTAAAAGAAGCAATGAATGATCACAAAGATACCAATTTACCAGAGATCTTGAAAGAAAAACAACGCATAAGTACAAGAATAGGAGACTTCGACATAGACTGTGTCTTGGATGAGCAAACATAAGTGAATATTATGATAGAAAGCACTTGGGAAATTTTGGGAAAGCCCATTATGGTACCTTCATTAGGAAGGATAGGCTTGTTTAAAGGAAAGTTGATAACCCTATGTGGAAGAGTTGCTAATGTACCTGTTATCATCCATGGAACATCGACTCAAGAAGAATTTGAAGTTATTAGGTTTGTTGACAACAACACCCCTTTCCCCCTCTTGCTAAGTAAGACTTGGATCGAGAAAGATCATATCAGAAGGAAATCAGAGGAAGAAGCTACAGAAAAGAAAAAGCAAGAACTAAGGGATCTCATAGCTAGAAAAATAAATCAACTGATAGAAGAACGAGAAGTTGAGTCGAAACAACAGAAGACCAGAGAATTAGCTATCGAGGTTGAAAGAACACAAGAAGGTTTGAAGGACCTATCCATACAAGAAAGAAGTATATCTACCCATAAAATAGTAAGAGAAGGGATATTAACTTCAAACCCTTTGAGAGCACATCAGCGGTACGAAGTGACTTCGCTAGGAGAAGATAAGAATAAGAATGGAAAGAGAAAACCAAAAACAATTAGAGACACTCAAATCATAGGAAAGAAGGCAAGGAAGCTCAGTCAGAAAAAGGATAAGTTGGAAAATCTACAAGAAGTTACAGAGAACAGACAAAAGATTTCACAGATTGGAACTTCACAGGAGGCAGGCTTGTAGGATCTGATCCACGCAGAATGGGACTTCGCAAAAGGAAAGCTTGCAGGATATGAACCTTGCCAAAACAGCAGAACCATGCAGAATGGGACTTCACCCTGGCGAAGCTATATGACCATTGGAGGTGCCTCAGCCGTTAGAACGACGCTCCGAACAGCTAAGAAACACATTTATGGATGGATAGATCGTCATTAGACGTTGAGACCACGCCATAACGAATGGATTCACATTCATTAAGGAATTCTTGTTCGCTGAAGGAATCTATTACGACGCTCGCTTATTTAACCCGTCGAACATTGAGTCAGGACCACTTTTTGCTACTCATAATTATCTGAAAGTTACACCGTCGAAGGATCCCCCTACCGAGGTAGAAACATCAAAGAAGAGGAAGGTTTCTCCACAAAAACCTTTGGCAAGAAAGAAGACACGTGCCAACAAGCCCCAGATGGAGGCTACACTCACAGAGGATGACATCGGTCTAGTCCGTGGAGCAATGGAGGATGCGTCCGAAGACCTCTTACAGAGATATGGTGCAAAGCAAGAAGAGTTGTACGTAAGAGTTGAGAAGGAGCTTAAGGAAATTAAGTGAGCCATTCAATTGATCTGCACAGTACCTATTGCGCCTTCCTCGTCGGAGACTGTAGAGTTGGGGGATGAACTAGCCTAACTTTGAAGATTGGCAGATGCAATAGAGACTCGGCTTTGGTGAGTCCAGGAGGAAAAGGAAAAGGATACAGAAGCCCTGAAGAAAGAAAAAGAGCAAATCTTGGAGCAACTACGAGTTGCACGGTACTGTGTAATTGTGTATGAAAACGAGAAGGATGAGTTCCGGGTCATGCTCAAGGAGGACAAAGCGAAGATACAAAGGGAAAAATACCAGTGTCTCGTAGAGAAAACTACAGTCAAAGAAGTGGTGAGCAAATCACTTCGCTCTGTGAAAAGCTTGGCACATGAGGCAATCAAGGTTCAAGTGATGAAGCTCGTTGAAGCTATCCACCAACTTCAAGCAAGGGTAATGGAGTTGGAGATCCAAGTAGTTATGAGCACTCCACAGGAAGTACACGACCAGAGGGAGGAAGTCGCTAAGAGCGCAATGGAAAGGATCAGAGTCCTCACCTCAGAATGAAAGCAGCTAAGCAATAGAAGTGTGCAGACCTATGAACGCCTCACGGAAGATCCAGAACTTAGGAAGTTGGAAGCGCAGCTACAGGAGGCGCAGCAGCAGGCACTAACAATTCAAGCGTAGATGAAGGCACTCATGGCAGTCGAGAGAATGAAGAGATCACAAGCACAGGGCACGGTCCAGTAGTAGATTACTGCCATCCAGGGTAGAATAATGGAAGTCACACAGAGACTACAATTGGTGCAGGAGGAAGCATGCGCGGTGTTTGAAGAGATCGAAGGACAAGGTTCGCAACCGAACCAAGTGGTTGCAACAGTGGAACAACGCCTGGAAGGGCATGTTACAACGTAGATGATCTGGGAGTTCATTGAGCAGGAGGCTCAGGCAAAGCAAAAAGTTGAGGAAGATCAAGCTAAGCTCGAGGCCTTCGAAGTAGCGCTGCCTAGATCAGAGTGACTCGGGACGAGTCATAGGTGAGCGTTGGGGGCCTGTTGGCCCTTGACCAAGTTTTGAGGAAACATTGGTTGGGATTGACCACTTTTTGGACTTCGACAAGTTATTTGAATATGGAGTGCCAAGGCAAAGATGAGATCACAAGATCTCACTTGTTTTGTGGACCCAGCAAGGGGTTCACTAGGGTTTTGGGTATTAGGGTTTAGGAGATGTCGGTCCATGGGTTTGCCCATGTTTAGGCCTTTTTGTAAGGAATGTAAAAGTATAAATAAGAAAAGAATGTAATGTAGAGGGAGAGATTAGAAGGAGGTGTAAGTAGCTAAGTGCAAGAGGCAAGTAGTTATGAGTTCCTTTGTGCAACGAACTGTGTATGTAAGGCTTCGTGCGTAATAGAGGAGTTGGCTTTGTGCCTTGACCTGATTTTGGGAAGGTGGATCTGGTGCTTAGTGTGAAGATCACTTGTTTGGTGCAAAGCTTGGCTCTGTAGCTTAGTGCGCATGAGCGGATGGATGTAAGAGATTGAAGCCTAATAAAGAAGAAGAAGTCATTGGTGGACGTAGCCCCACACTGGGGTGAACCACGTAAATCTTGTGTTGATGGTTTGTTTTGTGTTATAATGTTTATACCGTGAATCTGCTTAGTGCATTGAATGGTATGAATGATAGATAGATCTATGAATGTTTAATGCTTTGTATACATTGAATGTGTTAGATCTGACTTATGATGCAAAGTGCAAAGTGTATTTTGTCATTATTAATGCGTCGATCTGTACTTAGGGTTTGATCTATGATGTGAAGAAAGATAATGAATTAACATAAGTTGTTCCTAAGTACCCTCTAAAGTGTTCTAATCACAGATCTGTGTCCCAGCTTGGTTACAAACACCTGAGTCATGTAACCCCCTCTGCATCTACCTTAGGTGAGACTTCACCTGCTTTGCAGGTGTTTTCGAAAGGGCCGATAGTTAGGGTTTTGTTGGTGTGTTGTTGAAGCGTTGAACCCTGGGTCTACCCCTGTGCTAGGTCTCGACAACCGAACCATTTGTTGGCACAGGGGCAGACCTAGGGTACAACTCTTACAGCGCACCAACAAAGCCCTAACCACTGGCCCTTTCGGCAACACCTGCGAAGCAGATGCAGTCTTACCCAAAGTAGAAATAGGTGGTTGCAGGACACAGGTGTCTACAACCAGCGGAAATGCAAAGTGATTCCCAAAACACAACACAAAAAAAATTAGATATTATTTTCCCACTCTTAAGCCTAATTCGCGAATTTATATCTCTGATCTAACAATCATGCAATAGCAGTATAACAGATAGCAAATAGCACAACATCAACCGCAAAGAAAAAAAGATATATGCGGTTCACCCTCTCCCTAGGGCTACGTCCACAGAACTGTGTTTCTTGATATATTAGATGAAAACATACAATTCTATCTACGCACTTGGCTGAAAATCTTCTTTCTTTCTCTTCTCTCCCTGTGCACCCAGCTACAGGGTTGATCTTTGCACCCAGCTGAAGATCCAGAATACAGACTCAATATTGCTCTCAACAGCAGCAATCAACCATGAGCGACAACAATCACAATATGAACAACAATACGAACGAACCAAACCCTCTCTCGGGTCTTCTATACCTTTATTTATACATTACATGACTCTCAGACAACCTTACACCGAAGTCTAGGTGTCAAAACCCTAGGTCCACTTGACCCGCATTTTCAGGGCTTCGACAAGCTGTCCTTCCTCTTTTTCCATGAGGTGCTCCAAGGTATCCGTTGGTGTCTTCTTCTGGTTGTTGAGTTTTCCACAATCCCTCCTCTTTGATGCTTTATCTTCCTTGATATTCTCTTCCAACGGCTAGCTTTTCCTTTACTTCGCTCCTTCTTTTCTTCTTCTTTGCCCACTTCGACCCTTCCTCGGTTTATGTGCCTTCCACGCAGTTCGTACTTCGCCTTTCTTCTATAATATTCACTTCCTTCCATAACCAAGGGCCAACAGGTTACGAGGAGGAACAATTCATGAAACAGAAATACCTTTAGCAAGAACAAGGACAAAAATTTCAAGAATACATATCTAATTCCCAAAGTAAGCCATCATCTTGGGTATCCATTTGGAAGAACCTGGGTATTGGTGAAATAACTGGAGGCCTATTCAGCCATATCTGAAGGCAATTGTGCAAGTGTGAAAAGCACAAATGAAGTGAGAACGAAATCTCTTTTCATTGGGTTGGACTTCAAGAGGGTGGGGAGGGTCCAAGAAGAGACAAGAAAAAATAAAGGTAAGAATATTGTATCCACAACCTAGAGAGGGAAAGTTCACAATAAGCATTGAAAACACTATGATGTAGATGTGAACATGAATGAGAAGTGTCAGAAGCTTCATCTAGAACTGCATCCAAAATGGTAGAAGTCCCACAAAGGAGAAAAAACAATGGAAATGATGGAGGAAATAGTGATAAAGAACATCTATAGTGTGGATGAAACCATAGTTTTCACCACGTTGAGAAAACTAAGGGAAAGAGGAGACAGAAGCACATTATTCCAATTCAAAGTTCAAGTAAAGAACCAAAAGGTAAATGCTTTATTCGATAATTGTTTTCTCAATGCAAATGGATTTCTTGAACCTTTGTTGATGATATTGGTCTAGATACTTATGATCTAGTAAAATTCATTGGGATGGTCACAAGAGAAAGATGCCATCAAAATCACCAAAAGATGTAAAATTAGGTTTACCATTAATGTTGACTACGTTGATGAAGTAGAATGTGATGCAGTACCTCTTGATGCATGTGAATTGATGTTTGGAAATATCTGCTTATGGGATAGGGATGCAACCTTACGCATGAATGAAAACAAACAATGTTTGGTCAAAATTGGTGACCCTACCTCATTAAAGCATGCAAAAGCAGAATTAGAATATTCTTTGTGATAGCAAAACAAAGGCATGCTAATTGAGACATGTTATATGCAAGCAACCTTCATATCTGATGGAGTAATGGATGTGGATAAAGAAATGGAGGCCACGTGCTTCCATCCTTTCCAACAATAAGCATTTGGGGACTAAGACCCTCCCATTGGGGAGGTGTGATCGAAAATGGATCATTAACAAAGAAAGGGTCTATTTTTAATGTCTTTTATGTTTAAAGTTGAATTGTCTCAATCCTTTGATCAACCTTCTTTATAAATCTGGTCAAAGCCCCATTATCAATGTCTTAGAAAGCTTTGTGCTTGTGGAGATAAGGATGCATGTGAAGAGTAGGTAATATCTTTACACTCGCATAAAGCTAGGCAAAGTAAGTATGAAGAACTTTGGACCATACAGAGGAATGGAGATAGGCATAATGGAACTTACCTCTGCACTATGCAAAAAGCTAGGGTAAAGAAAGGATGTAAAGATTTAAACCAGGTCAAGGAATGGAGCTCACCCCCACACTCTGCACTTCACATAAAGTGGTAAAAACAATGACAAATGCAACGCCTAAGTGTTTGCAGAGCAAGAGACTAGCTCAACCTTCACATTGCTTAAGAAGAGGACCTCTACCCCACATATTAAATAAAGGATCAAATCCCAAGACAATAAATACCTTGGCCATGTTGGTAGGAAATGTGGCCATGTAAAGTGGTTATATGTGTACAACCTAAAAAATAGGAAGATGCCACATGGCATCCACATTAGCAAAAGTAAATTTATTAAGAAGACAAGAGATAATTATGATGTGGGGATTTTGTTGGTAGCAATTGGGGCATCTTCTAAGAAGATGAAGAGGCAATGGTAACAGCTTCAAGGAATCCTCTTGACCTTCCAAGGAGAAATAAATAAACAAAGATAGGTGCCAAAGAGGTAGATCATAGACAAGAAAGGGGAGTCATTCCAATATGTAAGATGGCATGATAATTGCTACTCTAATGACTAGAAGGATAATGTATTATAAAGAATAATAATAGGTGGGATGCTAAAATAATAATGAGAAACTATTGTTTAAGATGACTAATGAGATTAGAAGAGCATAATAGAGGCCAAAGACATATTGAAAGTTATGGTAATATGTCAAATAAATTACTTATAAAAACAATAGAAAGACGAATGTTTCTAAATCCTTTTTTCCCAATAAAAGAAATAGATTTGAAGATGGATATGTTTTTAATTAGCAAGTCTCTTTAGATTGCATATGTGGTTGCCTTGGGAGTTAATTGAGTAAAATGGCAAGTGAATCTTACAAGGGAGCATGTTGAATCCTTTGCAATAATGGTATAGGATGATCATGACTTGGGAAAAGAGTCGCGAGGACCAATTTATGAGTGTATGGAGAAAATGTATGTACTAATGTGTATCTAGATGAAGATAGTTGAGTAGTTAACTCTATTAAAGTAAAGAAATTGGGGCACTTGGTAAGCGAGTGTAGTTTAAAGCTTAATGGTATTACTAAGTCCCATAGGATGTTATACCCTTGGACTTCCTACGAGATCACCTCGAACTCAGGGGTAGAGTAAATCATTATGATCACGATTAATGAGTGAACCAAGGGCATGCTTCAACCTATGAGAACGATTTGTGAAATCTTGACATAATGAGAGGCTTTACCGTAAAAATTGTTTGTTGCATGATTACTTGGGACTATATTGCAAGTAGAGATTCATGTTTAGCTCGAGAGTTTGACTATGTTCTAAGTAGTAGTAGGTATGGAATTAGAATTTGATACCACATGTCACTCTAATGCTTAATTCTTGTGTGTTCACTATTAATGGGTAAAGGGAACCATGACTCTTTCTAGAGATACTTGTTCATGACAAAAACAATCTAGGTTATGAATTATCGTCGTGCAATTAAATGAAATGTTGCCAAATTTTGGATAATTTGGCATGGTGCTTAGCGGAACATTTAGCTAGCTAAGGAGCATAGCTTATGGACTTGGGCTACCTCATTAATTAAATATGGGTGGGACATAACCTTGGCCCCAAAGTCGATGTAGTGCAAAGTATACCATAATGGAGGTTGTGGGTAGAATGTGTTTGATCACTTTCTTAGTTGACATTAAAAGCATGGATGTCACCTCGCTATGTTGGTAGCTTGTGTTTAAATATGTATCTTTGTGTGTGTGATTAGGGAAACACGTGAGGGGAGCCTACGTTGTGGCTGTAGATATTGTATTCGAAAATTAAGTTTGAAAGGCCATTGAGCTATGCCTTATTATATCGTGGTGTGTGATATGAGATGTAGACCAATTTGTGTGGAACAACGTATATGTTGTGCTAAATTATGTTATTTTGTTAGAAAAGGATCTTGGTTAGGGTTAGTGACCCAAGTAAACTTCTTCTATTGTCACCTCGTGGAGGGGTGATTTGTATTTAGGATTACGCCAATAAGGAGAGAGACCCTTGCAAAGCCTTGTAGTGCTTAGAACAATCACTTATTGAGCCACATTGCCAACCAACTTATATGGTTGTGTAAAGTCATTGTATGTTATTATTCAAAGATGTTGACTTTCAGATATGTTTCCTTTGGGGAGTCAGGATGGGCTACTTGGATAGACACAATCATTGTGTCTCAATGTCTCCTTTTCTTGTATTGAATAAAACTTCAAGATAAAGTTTCTTGATGGGTGGGGTATTTTGTGCCCCAAATTCTAATCCATTTTTTTATATTGGCTTATATCTTATTGTTGTTGATTTAATTGATTTAACTTCCTAAAACTAGGGTTGATTGGACATGTTTATGCATTTTAGATAACATGACTTGTGTCAGCAAGTAGTTATCTAGGATTAATGGTTATGTGATATATAATCACAATCATTGTTGGGTACCAGATCTATTATATTAAGCAAAAAACAAAAACACTGCAGAAAATACCAACGGAACAACAAAATGTAGAGAACCATAACAAAAAATGATACCTTTATTGATAGAAAGCAATGTTCACTTGCCTTTTCGAGGGGGAAACCTCTAGCAGAGAAATGCTCTATTACAATAATTTTCAAGACAAAGATTTATCATTCCTCCTACTCTTATTTATACTAATTATATCTTCTAAAGAACATTCTAGACAAAGATCTTTCCAGAAGCGGAAGCTTCTATTAGGTCTTATCACATTGACTTGTTCGCATTTATTAAATAGGCCTTATTAACTAATGTCAGCCTTTATTACATGGAAAATATATTATTCTACCTATGTGAGGGGTTAGGGAGGTTAGGTCCCTAACATGCCCTCCCCTTCAAGAAAAAACTTGTCCTCGAGGCTTGAGATGAGGAAATTGTTGTAGAATGGTGGCCATCTCCCGGGTGGCATCTTATAAATTTGTATATTTCCATTGAACTAACACTTACTTGATGATGCATTGTTGGAGATGACGCTCTCAATGATCCAAGACTGCTTGTGGTTGCAACCAAATGGAACCTTCTTCATCCAACTCAAGGAGACTGGTTTGAGTTTGGCACTTAGTTCCAATCACTTTATTTAACCATGAGACATGAAAAACATGATAGAGGTTAGAATGATTGGGCAGATCTAACCGGTAGGCCACAAGCCCCACTTGCTTGAGAATTTATACGGACCATAAAATTTGGGAGCAAGTTCCTGACAGTGTTCAACTTTCAATGAAGTCTGCTTATAAGGTTGTAGATGAAGAAACACCTAGTCCCCTTCATCAATTTGACATTCAAAGCGACCTTGATATGCTTGTTACTTCATGTGATTCTGAGCCATGACCAAATTTGTTTTTAGGGTACAGAGAATGGTCTCTCGATTGTAAGATTTTTTTCAACCTCCTGAACCTTCAAGACACCTATCATGTATGAGAGAACCGACAGTGGATTTTTGTCTATAAACTACTTCTAGAGGAGTCATGCAAGTAGTTGTAAGGTAAGATGTGTTGTACCACCATTCAGCTAGGGGTAACCACTGAGCCCACTGATTTTGCATATCAGATGCAAAACACCGTAAATATGTTTCCAAACACCTGTTAAGAACTTCAATTTGGCCATTAGTCTAGGGATGATAGGGGGTGTTGAGATGCAATTGGGTTCCCTGAAGCCTGAACAATTCTTGCCAAAAATTGTTGGTGAAAGTTGGATCTTTGTTAGAGACAATAGAATGAGGCATGCCATAAATTTTGAAGATATTATCCATGAAAATTTGAGCCATTGTGGATGCGGTGAATGGGTGTTGAAGAGCACAAAAATGAGCATATTTGGAAAGACAATCAACTACCACCATGATTGTAATGTACCCAGCACCCAGGCTGGGCCACGTCACACCAAACTCTCTTTATTATCAGCTATGATACCATAATGTAACATACCTAGCCTCCATATAAGCAACATTGCATGTGGAATAATCATAAAAATGAGATTTCCGCTTACTGATTAATTCTTTTACAGTCAATTGGTTTCTTGTAGCTTACAGCGACGAACTAGAACAGATTTAGATATTATTTATAACCATGAAACATATGCACATAAAGCATGCTAATAATCAACATGAAATACAACTAAACTGCTCATTAGAACAACATATAATTCATTCTCATTCACGCATAGTTCATGCACAGGAATAACACATGTAAATAACTCAACAACAAGATTAAACACTTATCTTAAAACAAGAATGGTGCAACCAGTTGCTTGGGATAGACGTTCCACCCAACCGTAGACTGATTGTTCCAAATCTTTACATCCAGTCACCCCCGAGCTAAGGCTATAACTCCACAAAAGAGGGTGGTCTCTCATATCTCATAAATCTCACAGTAGTTCCAAACCTCTAGCTTTCTCTTTTTCCCACAACCTGCACTACCTAAGAAATGTACCCCCTGTTATCACTCCAAGAAACTCCTTAGGGTTGTAGACTAAGGATGCTTGGTAACTTAAGAAATCATGAATAATGAAAGTGTGGATCAATGGGATAACTGATAATAGCTAATGGGAA
>ML832125.1:51143-72918 GCA_009831015.1 Picea engelmannii | reverse complement strand
GGCCGAATGCATGCAGAGAAGATCTAAATCTTACAACACATGGAAGTCGAATTTATTGTAGCGAAGTTGATGGGCTGAGATGAATCCTGAGTTGAGTGAAGTGTTGTAAGTGCATTTGGGCAATACAACTGCCGAGAACGCAGTGGCCATAGTTGTTGCTCGCAGAAGTTGAATCTGTACGAATCTGGAGCTGTAATTGCGCGCCTGGAATTCTGGCTGTTTGATTTGCCTCCTATCTCGATTGACACAGCCCTCTTTTCATCATGATCGATCCACCTTTGTATTCTTTCTTTGGGCGTTGAATACGACGAGCAGCAAGCTTTGAATGACATTGTATTCCTAATGACTGACAGGTGTCTCCAGCCATTTTAATTGCCACTAATTCTGTGCCTGAAAATCTGGGATATACGCTCCATTATTTTCCATCTCTTCCATACGTTTCTAACTTGGATTTTATCAGAAGAATCCAGTCCCAGTTGGTTGTGATTGCAGCTCTCATCAAATAGGAGTAGCGTCGTGTGATTATTGGATAAAGGGCTTGTCCACGCATCTAGAATTTGTTCACTTCTGCTTCCCACCATCAGCCATCACCATTTCATTTGAAATATTCCCGAACTAAGATGTTATCAGTCCATAGAGAATCCATGCTAAGGGAGAACCCCAATAACACCATCCCCACCACACAGGAATCCGCGGACGTGGAACTATGAAGCTGTAGAAAACCATGCAGATTTGTGAAACCCGAGGAGAGAGCAAAGAATTTGGTTGTTGTCCAACGGAAGTCGATCGATGCATAAACGATCACCGCGTACACCACCGTTTGCACAAATATGTATGGTACTTCGATCAAAACTTGAGCAAGGGCATAGGGCAGAGCGAAGTACATTCCTGTTGCCTTTTCTCTAAAGAAGACTGACTTTTTTCTGATCGAATATGCCTCTGGAGCTTCAATTCATTCCCTTTTGTTGCAATTGCTTTCTCGAGTTTTCCAAGTCAATGCTACTGGAAATTTCATTTTCATATCACCTCCAAAATCTAGAAGTAATTTGCCATCTATTTCTCATTCGACAGCTGCATGCACGTGGTGAAGATCCGATCCATTTTCTGCTCCCACCAATTACTTTGATGATGATACGCCAGGTGTCTTTAAACTTTGCCATGACTGTCATATAAAAACTTTGTTTTAGCCCTTTCACCGGCTTATTTGCTCGTGAAGATTCATGTTAGTTGTTGAAAGTAAACACTTTCACCAGCTTATCACAGCTTAGAATGGAACTTTAGCTGGTGAAAACAAAATTTTATTTCTTTGATGAATAAAAAGGTTTTATTCATTCAAAAGAACTCAAAACCTTATTGTTTAAGACTTACAATTAAAAAAGATTTCTACATGTCTTTGAAATTTAATTTTTTTTTTTTTTTTTTATGGTTAATGAAAAAATTAAAAGTAATTGCATGGGCTTATTTCAAGTGTTAAGATCTGGACTTTAAACTGAAAACTCTGCAACCATGATCTCTGCAACCATGACCTCTGCATGTAATTTGCCTGTAATCTGATCTTCGTACACCTTCAAACATGTCTTTATTCACACAAGATCACTGCTATTTCTATTGCAAATTAGAAGAAAGAAATGCTCGAGAAAGAGCTTATTTCCTGAACTACCCTACTTTAACCAACTGCTGCCTCAAAATTAGGTAAAATCATGCTTCCAATGAAGCCATCTGAGTATCCGAATAGCTGGTAAAACTTTTGATCTGAAGATGAATGTAGGAAACCACGGAATACTGATATATAATTCAAAAATGAAGCATAACCAACCTTTGTTTGGTAAAAGCAATTTGACATCTATGCTACTTGAAGATTTCAGATAGTACACAAACGGATCTATAAAATCGAAAGAAAATACCTCTTGCCGTTGTTTCAGCTGAAAAGTAGAAAGTATCTGCATATTTAATGGATTATCATGGCTTCCACCTTCAACTGTGTGCAAATATGAATAGAGCTACAAACTAACTTCATTGTTGATGATGAACTGTTTTTTGTCGTCTGCAGATTTGTGTTGAAGTATGGTACATGCAAACTTGTTGATTTCTGGAGGTGACTTTTCAATGTATGCTGTGGGAGTTTCCAGATGGCTAATTTTTCCACAGGATTGTTCTTCATCAACATCAAATTCATAATTGTTATAAATAGGAGGGTTGCTCTTCAAGTCAGCAAAATCTGATGTAAGAATCTGATCTGCTTCGTCTGCATACTTATCAAAGATAGGTGAACAAAAAACCTTTGTGTCTAGCAAAGAAAGACAAGCCATCTTCAAATCCTTCTCATCCGTCACAGGCGAAAAACTGTCATAAGAAACCTCTTTAAAAAATTGAGAGCAATCCTCTTTTATAATTGATTCTTCATACAAATCAAAGGCAGCATGTGCAACAGGGATAAGATCTGATGCATCTACAGATATATAATTCTCATTATAATTATTTGTATCATGAAGATCTTCCTTAACAACATAACTTTCATATCTGCAAACAGAAGAATCAACTGCTTCCTGCTGAACATGCTTTCCAAATTCATCACAACATTCTTTAAAGAGACTTTCAGCTGAAAATTCATCTTGTTCTTCCCCTACCCTATAATCCTTTTCATTTCTGTTTAAAGTAGTAAGTACATAAGAAGAATAATCCCGAGAATCTTTGGTCACACAATCATCAATATTCAGATCAACTCTATCTTGAGGATCTTCCTCTTGAACAATAATAATAGAAAGAATTCCATGTTCACAATTAGAAGAATCAACATTTTGAATATGTGCATGAAATTCTTCACAACAACCCTCAAGAAGAATTTCCCGAGCAAAAAACCTTTCACATCGATGATGGAATACTGTATGAAACTATTTTAAAGAAGATATGCTAGAAGGAGGTAAAGATCGATACCATTCGCGAGCATCTCCTTCTAATGAGAAGACAAACATCTTCATGAGCACATCCTCATGATATACATCCAGCTGAATCATGCATTGATGAAATCTGATAAGATGGTCTGAAGGATTATCTTCTTTCTTTTCTGCAAATCTTGGGAGGTGACCTCCCCAAATATCTATAGAAGGAACTGGATGTGGGAAACCAGGAACTGTTGAGAAGTCAAGAGGTGCAAACCTCCGAGCCAAAAGAGCTGCAAACGCTTTTGACATTTGATTATTGTGGAGTCGCCATTGAATCTGTCCTTCATGGAGTCGCCAGATATATAATTACAACCAAATGATGTCCAAGCTTTGTCTATCATCAAAGCTGGATCTTGTCATCTCCCAAGGAAGCTGAGCTTCAATCTCCTCTCCCTGGCAACGACACCATTTTGTTATCACTCTAAGAAACTCCTTAGGGTTGTAGACTAAGGATGCTTGGTAACTTAAGAAATCATGAATAATGAAAGTGTGGATCAATGGGATAACTGATAATAGCTAATGGGAAGACAACTCACAATGCAATTGAATGAAACAGTGCTTTTAGGAATCAATGACCAAACAGAGTAATATCAAAAGGTATGGAGAAAACTGATCTAGATAATCAAGTACAGCAGTGTGCAGGATCATACAAGCCAGCAAGAGGTCATTCAATTCAAGATATGAGTTAAATAAGAAGATGACAGTTCTTAATAGTTGAACTAAATTGAATCAAATTACAGAGCAATGGAATAGATGAGGAAATCTGTCATTAACAATAAAAGAAGATTGTATTTCTGTATTGAAAAATAAGTGTCTTAGTACAATAGCAAAAGAGTATCCAAAATTGAACCCCCTGACTCTTAGAAAAGTTGGGCATTTATAGCCTTTTACAATCAGTTTCAGATCCTAAAACAATGGATCTGATATTCTAAAAATAGAAAGTCAGAATTGATTTACAAAAGATAAGGAGAGATCCTCAAGATGAGGTCAACCTCTATCTTTTGGTCTTCAAACATTGGTTGAAAGTTGGTGAAGTGTAGCTTAGCCTTCCAAGGCTCTTTGATCTGTTCCTTTGAAAGTGGAATTCTAATTTGATGATGTGTGCCAAAAATTCCTATCATTTTGCCCTTGAAAATCACCAAATCTAGTCAAAAAATTTCCTTTTGACTTTCATCTCCAAGAATGGTCTTCAAATTTTGATTTGATAATTCATAACCAGCTTATTGAAGAAGATTTCCAACCATTCAAACCCAAGAAATCCCGATCTGGGCAAAAATTCAGCTATTCTGGTCGTGACAGGCTTTCACTAGCTAATTTACCCGAAAATATGCTTCTTAGTTGGTGAAAGGCGAAGCTTTCACCAGCTAACTAGTTAAAATTCTGCCTTCTGCGCTGGTGAAAGCGTAGATTTTTTCAAAATCAAATTTCTCGGTCATGGAGAGTCTATTTTGCATGCTTAAATAGTCGATTGACATCTAAAAATCCTAAGCTTTCCAATGGTTCTTTCAGATCTGCATTTGGAGCTCGGGAAGATAGTCAAATTTTCCCTACAATATTAGGCATAGTTCTTTATAAAATGCCAGTGCGTTTTTTATCACTAACACCCCCTTCATTGTTCACAATCCCTCAGGTTGTACCATTCATTTATTATGGCCCCTAGTTCATTTGGATGGCTAGGAATAGCTCAGTTGGGAACTCTAGGAACTCTCAATTGCTTCATAATTTCTCATAACCCAACTAATATTCTCCTACAACTATCCTAATTTTTGTACCATCTCTCTTCCTCCTGACCTGCCCAACCCAAGGAATGAACCATCCATTTATCATGAATAACCCAAGGTATGTGCCATCTATTTATCAGGGTTAACCCAAGGAATGTGCCATTCATTTATCAAGGTATCTCTGGCACATGTAACTAGGAATCTCTCAGCTGAGAACTCGAGGGAACTTGTTGCCAGGGGAAGCTATTAGCAAACCAACAACAACTACTTGTTGTTACAATGCAACTCACTCTAGAGTTTACTCTTCAAGCCTGACAACCTAGCTCTTCAATTTTCCAACTCCAATTCTCTCCAATTACACTACGACTTGCTCTAGAATTCGCCCTCCACGACTGCATCATCTTCCAGCTCTGTTTTCTTGCTCTCCATTTTTTTTCCATGCACAAAAACTCAATAATCTCCCAACCATACATATTTCCTCCCTTTGGCTTGCCTTTCTTGACTCGCACTCTTCCCCAAGTTGATTGTACTCAACCCCCATGTGCCCAATAACTCTGGGATGTGACCACTCAAACCCAACTTCTTACATGTATTCAATGATTGGATTTTAGGACACTCAAACAAAATGGGAAGGTTCGTATACAAATGGAAAAATTAGGAAAAATGTGTCAAATTAATATACATGGGTAATCTGCCCTTTGACCCCTCTTGACAATTATCCTAAACACTTCCGCCTCTTGTGGATTAATCCTGCCCCCATCTCTTTTCCATGTCCCCTTAGCAGTTGGCATCACATTTTTATTATTAAAACATAGAGATACAATTCATATATTACATCGCTTGGTCGTGGCCACATATTATATCCACATAAGCATTAATTAAACTAAGGATTATAGTGGGGACATTAAATTCCCCCTCCCCTACAATTGTGTGTTGTTCGCGGTGCACTCTATGCTCACACAGACACACACACACATATGTAAATTTACATGACAATACTTGGAAATAAAAATTCTGAAATTTAGCAACTCCAGCAGCGACTCCAACCAATCAATCTATTGTTTCTCTCAACTCATTGACCCAGGGAATGCACCATTCGTTTATCAAGGATAACCCAAGGGATGTACCATCTTTTTATTAGGGCTAACCTAAGGAATGAATAATTCTTTTATCAAGTTCCCCAACACAGTTGGCTAGGACTCTGAGATGTGGTTCTGGAACTCTAGCTTTCCAAAATAGAGTCTTGCATTTTTCCTTCTTCAAAATTGTCAAAAAATTACGGGTATTATGCCTGCATGTTTTCTTCATGCTCCCATGTAGCATCTTCAAGAACATAGTAGGTCCATTGAACCTTTACCAACCCTATGGCTTTGTTCTTGAGCACCTTCACTTTCCAGTCAAGGATGCGTATTGGTTCCACCTAGAAATCCCCTTCGTGCTCCACTTGAATCACATTCCAATCAATTATGTGGTTAGGATCAGGTACATACTTTTTTAATAATGATACATGAAATATGGTATGCACTCTCATGGATGCAGGAAAAGATAACATGTATGCAACTGGTCTTATCTTTTCTAATATTAAAAAAGGTCCACAATATCTCGTTGCCAACTTCGGGCAACTTCCTAATCTTAGCGAACTTCTCTTTGCCTTTACTTTTAATAACACATGTTCTCCCACTTTAAAATGTCTGAAAACTCAATTCTTGTTTGCATACATTTTCTGCCTATCTTGGGTAGCCTTTAAATTCTGCTTTATCTTTTTCATCTACTCTTCCATTTCCTTCAACAAATTTAGCCCAATGACTGCTTTGTTTGCTGGATTATCCCAACTCACGGGTGTGTTGCATTTTTTGCCATACAATGCTTCAAATGTACTCATTTTCAATGAGGCCTAATACCCATTGTTGTAGGCAAATTCAACTAAATAAATACAATCTTCCCACTTTGATGGTTGATCCATCACATACATTCTACGCATGTCCTCAATTGTCCTATTAGTCCTCTCTGTTTTCCCATCTGACTCTGGATGATATGTTGTTCTAAGATTTAAATTCATTCCAAAGCCTTTGAACAAACTTTTCCAAAATTTTGAAGTAAACTTTGGATCTTTATCTTAAACGATTGTCGTAAGTACTCCATGTAATCTAGCGACTTCTTTCATGTAAATATCTGCAATATTTGTTGCCTTATGTGTAGTCTTTACCGAAATAAAATGTGTTGGTTTAGTTAATTTATCCACGACCACCATGATGGAATCATGTTGCTTCGTTGTCCTCGGTAGCTTAGTAATAAAATAAATTGTAACTACTTCCCACTTCCATTCTAGAATGGGCAATGGCTTGAGCAAACCTGTTGGGTGTCTATGCTTTGTCTTCACTTTTTGGCATTTTAAACATCCGGCTATATAATCAACCACTTCTTTCTTCATTCTCGGCCAAAAGTATTGGTTTCTTACTGTTTCAATTTTCTTATGATATCCTGGGTGCCCGGCATATGGAATATTGTGCATCTCCTTTAGAACTACATTTTTCAGCTCATTAGAATTCGACACATACACTTTTCCCTTGTACATGAGAATCCCATCTTCTTTCAGCTCATAAAAAATAAATTTTGAATGCAGCATTCATTTATCAAGGATAACCCAAGGGATGTACCATTTATTTATCAAGGCTAACCCAAGGAATGATTCATTCTATTATCAAGGCCTCCAACATAGTTGGCTAGGACTCTGAGATGTGGTTCCAGAACTCTAGCTTTCCAAAATGGAGTCTTGCATTCTTCCTTCTTCAAAATTATAAAAAAATTTACGGGTATTTTGCCCGCATGTTTTCTTCATGCTCCCATGTAGCATCTTCAAGACCGTAGTAGGTCCATTGAACCTTTATCGGTCCTATGGCTTTGTTCATGAGCACCTTCACTTTCCATTCAAGGATGTGTATTGGTTCCACCTGGAAATACCCTTCGTGCTCCACTTGAATCACATTCCAATCAATTATGTGGTTAGAATCGGGTACGTACTTTTTTAATAATGATACATGCAATACATTATGCACTCTCATGGGTGCAGGAAAAGCTAACATGTATGCAATTGGTCTTATCTTTTTTAATATTTCAAAAGGTCCACAATATCTCATTGCCAACTTCAGGCAGCTTCCTAATCTTAGTGAACTTCTCTTTGCCTTTACTTTTAAGAACACATGTTCTCCCACTTTAAAATCTCTAAAAACTCTATTCTTGTCTGCATAAAATTTTTGCCTATCCTAGGAAGCCTTTAAATTCTTCTTTATCTTTGTCATCTACTCATCCATTTCCTTCAACAAATTTGGCCCAACAACTACTTTGTCTACTGGATTATCTCAACTCAGGTGTGTGTTACATTTTCTTCCATACGATGTTTCAAATGGACTCATTTTCAATGAGGCCTAATACCCATTGTTGTAGACAAATTCAACTAAATGAATACAATCTTCCCACTTTGATGGTTGATCCATCACATACATTCTAAGCATGTCCTCAATTATCCTATTAGTCCTCTCCGTTTTCCCATTTGACTCTGGATGATATGTAGTGATAAGATTTAAATTCGTTCCACTTTGAACAAACCTTTCAAAAAATTTGAAGTAAACTTTGGATCTCTATCTGAAACGATTGTCTTAAGTACTCCATGTAATCTAGTGACTTATTTCATGTAAATATCTGCAATATATGTTGCCTTATGTGTAGTCTTTATCGGAATAAAATGTGTTTCTTTAGTTAATTTATCCACCACCACCATGATGGAATCATGTTGCTTCACTATCCTAGTTAGCTTTCACTATCCTAGTTAGCTTAGTAATAAAATCAATTGTAACTGATTCCCACTTCCATTCTAGAATGGGCAATGGTTTTAGCAAACATGTTGGGTGTTTATGCTCTGTCTTCACTTTTTAGCATTCTAAACATCTGGATATATAATCAACCACTTCTTTCTTCATTCTTGGCCAAAAGTATTGGCTTCTTACTGCTGCAATTGTCTTATGATATCATGGGTGCTCGGCATATGGCACATTGTGCATCTCCTTTAGAATTGCATTTTTTAGCTCATTAAAATTCGACACATACTTTTTCCTTGTACATGAGAATCCCATCTTCTTTCATCTCATAAAAAATAAATTTGGAATGCACCATTCGTTTATCAAGGATAACCCAAGGGATGTACCATTTGTTTATCAGGGCTAACCCAAGGAATGAGTCATTATTCTATCAAGGACCCCAACACAGTTGGCTAGGACTCTGAGATGTGATTTTAGAACTCTAGCTTTCAAAAATGGATTCTTGCATTATGACTTCTTCAAAATTGTCAAAAATTTACGTGTATTTTGCCCACATGTTTTCTTCATGCTCTCATTTAGCATCTTCAAGACCGTAGTAGGTCCATTGAACCTTTACCGACCCTATGGATTTTTTTCTTGAGCACCTTGAATTTCCAGTCAAGGATGCATACTAGTTCCACCCGGAAATCCCCTTCGTGCTCCATTTGAATCACATTCCAATCAATTATGTGGTTAGGATCATGTACATACTTTTTTAATAATGATACATGAAATGTGTTATGCACTCTCATGGATGAAGGCAAAGATAACATATATGCAACTGGTCTTATATTTTCTAATTTTTCAAAAGGTCCATAATATCTCGTTGCCAACTTCGGGCAACTTCCTAATCTTAGTGAACTTCTCTTTGCCTTTACTTTTAAGAAAACATGTTCTCCCACTTTAAAATCTCTGAAAACTCTATTCTTGTCTCCATAACTTTTCTGTCTATCCTAGGCAGCCTTTAAATTCTTCTTTATCTTTGTCATCTACTCTTCCATTTCCTTCAACAAATTTTTCCCAACAACTTCTTTGTCTACTAGATTATCCCAACTCATGGGTTTGTTACATTTTTTGCCATACAATGCTTCAAATGGACTCATTTTCTCTGAGGTCTAATACCCATTGTTGTAGGAAAATCCAACTAAATGAATACAATCTTCCCACTTTGATGGTTGATCCATCACATACATTCTAAGCATGTCCTCAATTAACTTACTAGTCCTCTATGTTTTCCCATCTGACTCTAAACGATACGATGTGCCAAGATTTAAATTCATTCCAAAGCCTTTGAACAAACCTTTCCAAAATTTTGAAGTAAAATTTGGATCTCTAGCTGAAATGATTGTCTTAAGTACTCAATGTAATCTAGCGACTTATTTCATGTAAATATCTACAATATTTGTTGCCTTATGTGTAGTCTTTACCGGAATAAAATGTGTTTCTTTAGTTAATTTATCCATCACCACCATGATGAAATCATGTTGCTTCATTGTCCTAAGTAGCTTAATAATAAAATCAATTGTAACTAGTTCCCACTTCCATTCTGGAATGGGCAATGGCTTTAGCAAACCTGTTGGGTGTCTATGCTATGTCTTCACTTTTTGGCATTCTAAACATCTCGCTATATAATCAGCCACTTCTTTCTTCATTCTCGGCCAAAAGTATTGGCTTCTTACTGCTGCAATTGTATTATGATATCCTAGGTGCCCGGCATATGGCACATTATGCATCTACTTTAAAACTTCATTTTTCGGCTCATTAAAATTCGGCACATATATTTTTCCCTTGTACATGAGAATCCTGTCTTCTTTCATCTCATAAAAAATAAATTTGGAATGCACCATTCGTTTATCAAGGATAACCCAAGGGATGTACCATCTATTTATCAAGGCTAACCCAAGGAATGAGTCATTATTTTATCAAGTTCCCCAACACAGTTGGCTAGGACTCTGAGATGTGGTTCCAGAACTCTAACTTTCCAAAATGGAGTCTTGCATTCTGCCTTCTTCAAAATTGTCAAAAATTTACGGGTATTATGCCTGCATGTTTTCTTCATGCTCCCATGTAGCATCTTCAAGACCGTAGTAGGTCCATTGAACCTTTACAAATCATATGGATTTTTTCATGAGCACCTTCACTTTTCATTCAAGGATGCGTACTGGTCCACCTGGAAATCCCCTTCATGCTCCACTTGAATCACATTCTAATCAATTATGTGGGTAGGATCAGGTACATATTTTTTTAATAATGATACATGAAATATGTTATCCACTCTCATGGATGTAGGCAAAGCTAACATGTATTCAATTGGTCTTATCTTTTCTAATATTTCAAAAGGTCCACAATATCTCACTGCCAACATCAAGCAGCTTCCTAATCCTAGTGAACTTCTCTTTGCCTTTACTTTTAAGAACACATGTTCTCCCACTTTAAAATCTCTGAAAACTCTATTCTTGTCTACATAACTTTTCTTGCTATCCTGGGCAGCCTTTAAATTTTTCTTTATCTCTGTCATCTACTCTTCCATTTCCTTCAACAAATTTGTCCCAACAACTGCTTTGTCTACTAAATTCTCCCAACTCACGGGTGTGTTGCATTTTCTGCCATACAATGCTTCAAATGGACTCATTTTCAATCAGGCCTAATACCCATTATTGTAGACAAATTCAACTAATTGAATACAATCTTCCCACTTTGATGGTTGATCCATCACATACATTATAAGCATGTCCTCAATTATCCTATTAGTCCTATTTGTTTTCCCATCTGACTCTAGATGATACATTGTGCTAAGATTTAAATTTGTTCCAAAGCCTTTGAACAAACCTTTCCAAAATTCTGAAGAAAACTTTGGATCTCTATTTGAAACAATTGTCTTAAGTACTCCATGTAATCTACCAATTTATTTCATGTAAATATCTGCAATATTTGTGGCCTTATGTGTAGTCTTTACCGGAATAAAATGTGTTGCTTTAGTTAATTTATCCACCACCACCATGATGGAATCATGTTGCTTCACTGTCCTAGGTAGCTTAGTAATAAAATCAATTGTAATTACTTGTCACTTCCATTCCAGAATGGGCAATAGCTTCAGCAAACCTGTTGGGTGTTTATGCTTTGTCTTCACTTTTTGGCATTCTAAACATCTGGCTATATAACTAGCCACTTCTTTCTTCATTTCGCACCAAAAGTATTGGCTTCTTACTGCTGCAACTGTCTTATGATATCTTGGGTGCCCGACATATGGCACATTGTGCATCTCCTTCAGAACTGCATTTTTCATCTCAATGGAATTCGACACATATACTTTTCCCTTGTACATGAGAATCCCATCTTCTTTCAGATCATAAAAAATAAATTTCTGCTGAAAATTTCCTCGATGTAATGTTTCTTTTATTTTCACGTATTGTTGATTTGAATTTGCTGCTACAAAAATTTGATCTTTCAAATGTGTCCTATACATGTTGATGGCTTCCACATGCACTTCATGAGCTCTCCTATTGAGTGCATTGGCCACTTGATTTCCTTTTCCTTTTATATGCTTAATTTCAAAGTCATACTCACTCAGAAATTCCAGCCATCTAGTTTGTCTGACATTTAGTGTTGGTTTTCCAAACAAATGTTTCAGACCACAGTGATCTGCTCTTAGCTCAAATTTATTACCTATAAGGTAATTTCTTCACATTTTTAATGCATGTACAATTGTTGCTAACTCCAAGTCATGTGTAGCATAATTCCTCTCATGTTCTTTTAATTTTCTTGACTCATTTCATACCACATGGTCCCTTTGACTAAGAGCTCCACCGAGTCCTTCCTTTCATGCATCAGTGCACACAACAAAATCTTCATTTGGATATGCAATCTTCAAGATTGGTGCACTTGTCAATATTTTCTTCAATTGTTGAAAACTCTCTTCACACTTGGAAGTCCATTCAAATTTCACTCCCTTCTTTTTGCAAAGAAGTGATTGGACTTGCAATCGTTGAGAACCCTTTTATGAATATTCAGTAATAACCGGCAAGACCCATGAATGATCTGACCTATGTCACATTCTTTGGAGCCGGCCATCCTCTAATGGCATGTATCTTCTCAGGATCAACTTCTATCCCTGATGCTGAAATTATATTCCCCAAGTAATGAATCTTCTTTTGGTAAAAGATGCACTTACTTAGCTTAGCATACAATTTATGGTCTCTTAAAACTTGCAACATGATTCTTAAATGTCGCTTGTATTCTTCTTTTGATTTGGAGTAGATGAGGATAACATCTAAGAACACAATCACAAACTTGTCCAGGTACTCCCTGAACACTCCATTCATCAAGCACATAAAAATTGTTGGGGCATTTGATAGCCCAAATGGCACTATCGTGAATTCATAATGGCCATATCTTGTTCTGAATGTTGTCTTGTTTATGTGTTCTTCCTTTATCCTTACTTGATGATAGTATGATCTTAAGTCAATCTTCGAAAATATTCTTGCACCTTTCAATTGGTCAAACAAATCATCAATTATTGGCAAAGGATACTTGTTCTTTATGGTAACCTTATTAGGTTGTCTGAAATCAATACACAACCTTAAGGTTCCATCCTTCTTCTTCATAAAAAGAAGCGGGGCTCTCCAAGGTGACACACTAGGGCATATATACCCTTTCTTCAAAATTTCTTCAAGTTGCATCTGCAACTCTTTTAGTTCTGGTGTGCCCATTCTGTAAGGTGTCTCAGACACTAGGGTAACTCATGGCACCAAATTAATAGAGAAATCAATGTCTCTTTTTGGTCGCAGTCCTGTAATTTCTCTAAAAACATCTTCAAAATCCCCCAAGACCGGATGGTCTTTAATGCTTGCCACTTTGTCTTTGGTTTCCTCCTCCATATGGGCTGCAAACATTTGACATCCCTTCCTGAAGCTCTTCTTTAACTGCATAGCTGAAATCTCTCTAACAACTACAACTCTTGGAATACCTTGAATCTTGCCTTGATGCCCTTCCTCATCAAGACATATGATTGTCTTGTTGTAACAATCTAGGACAACATGATGTTTTTCCAAACAATCCATGCCAATTAGACAGTCATATGAACCCAATGGTATGATGTTTACATCCACCTTTGTATTGAGTCCATTCATGTCTATTAAACAATATTTAACCAACTCACTAATTTTCCTCTTAGCCCCTGTGGCTAACTGAATTAACCAAGATTTCTTATGCTTACTTCTTTGCAAGTGAAATCTTTCAACAATGTTAGCATTTATGTAACTATGGCTAGCTCCATAATCAATTAAAATTGTTATGGGCTCATTGTTGACCTTACCTTCCACTTCAATCATGGGGGATTGACACTTTGCCTACTTTTTGTCCAAAGATGCATAAATCCTTGGCATGCTTCCTCCTATGTCTTCCACTATTTCAGCTTCTTGAATGTTGTGGGCAGTCCTCATTCTTTCTCCTTTGTGAGGCCAGTACCTATATAGATGATTTCCATCACATCCCCAACATTGCATAGGCTACTGCCTTGGCCTTTTTCCAATTGAATATGTAGTCTTGTGTTCATTTTGGGCGACTTTACCTTACTAATTTGCTTGGGAATTATTCCTAAAAAAGGGTGGCGTAAAACCCTTTTGCCTTTGATCCTTCTTATCCTTCATCTTGGAATTCCAAGCTTTTTTGAAAATTGGTCTTCCTTTTCTCTACTCATACAGATGCCTTGCTCTCCTTATGGTTTCCTCCAAAGTATTCGAATTATTATATTGAATCTTATCACTATAGAAGGAGGGTAACCCACTTAGAAACCTCTGGATTTTGACTTTCTCATCCTTGATGAAGTCAACATAATTCAATAATTCAAAGAACTGCTTCTCATATTCCTCCATTGTCATGGTTTCCAACTTGAGTTCAAAGAACTCTTTCATCTTTATTTCATAGTAATGCTCAGACAAATATTTCTCTTGAAAGTATCCCTTGAAGTGCCTCCATGAGATTCTTTTCTCATCAAGGTTCTTGGCTTGCTTAACTTGATCCCACCACATGGTTTCCTTTCCTTGCAAGTGGTAGGTGGAAATTATAGCTTCTAACCGGGACGGGTAATCATGCAACTGGAATATTTCTTTATTTCCAATAGCCAGGCATCAACCTCTTCACCCTTCCGATGTTCACCATAGAAAGTAGGTGGCTTGATTTTCCTGAGTTCACCTTGCAAGATGTCTGCCTCAGGCCTTCTCCTTTGCCTCTGAACAGGAGACACACTTGGGCTGCTCTATGGCCCTAAACTTGCATGAGTTATTCTAGTGGACTACCTTAGAGAATGATGGTGCCTGCTCATGCTTCTTGAATGCATATCATTTCCATGATCATCTCTTTTTCTATAGGATCTAGATGTTGACACTTGTCTAGCACTAGTTGTTTGCTTGGTGTCAGAGTCCTTGTTAACCTGATTATGCAACATGTTTAAGCTATGAAGTATCTCTTCATGAGCATTCATAAGCCTTTCATTATCATCTCTATAGCTCTGCACTTCCCTATGCAGACTTCTCATAGTTACAGTCCCCTTCTTGTATCTTCTCCCATTAGAATCATCTCAACGTTACCCATGCTGGTATGCAGACCCCCAATTTCTTCTTCATGGCTGAAAAACCTTTGAGCATCCTCCATGTCTCTAGTTCTCATGTAAGAACTAAAGTATGCTTTTTTGTATCTCTAATTCTACAAGAATGTGCATGCAATAATTGTTATCTAAATTAAGCATATTGCAAAATATTTATCAACTATATTACAGGTCATTCTTCATTTTAATTTATGAAGAATATTAATGCACTACTCCCATGTAGGATTCCTTGAATGCATTCATTTTCAAAACAAATTTTCCAATGGTTGTTCGTTTTCTCGAATCCGAGCTTTGAGCAGAAAGTTATGGTGGAAAAACAGTGAAGGAATATTCTTTAGCACGTGCAACATAGTAGCAATGTTCAACAACCGTTTGATCATTTCTTTATTAGATCTCCACCGGACTCACTTTGCACTTATACTTAGATTCCTTACTGTATTCACGGGTTCATGGGTGGCAGACTAGCGGACTTATAATATTTCTTCATACCTTCCATGAACCCGTCACCAACACTTAGTTTATTTTTCCTTCACGGACTCATAATCTTGTAACATTATTTTCATAAGTCCATTCGGAAAGTATCAACACTTAACCATTTTTCCACTTCTTCGAGGACTCGCGGACTCATAATCTTGTAACATTATTTTCATAAGTTCGTCTGAAAAGTGTCAACACTTAACCATTTATCCACTTACGCAAACTTGTGGGACTGAAAATTGGCCTACCACACGGCTCCACATCACTTCCCGATAGTCATCCCGTCCAACATGTACCGGCCACCATGGTAGTACACATCTTCCATATACCACGTCAGCTGACACGTGGCCTCCACGTCATGTCGACGTCATCGTACGGAAAAATACCCCAAAAAAAATTATTTTGCTTATGTTCGAAATTTCCAAAGAGGTTCAATTCTTCACATTACCCATGAAATTTCTCTCAATTTTACTACAATAATTTAATAAAACAAGTCACAGACATGATTTGGATTAATTCTCTGTGAATTTTCGCTTCAACATTCTATTAACTTGACCCATCCATGCTCAATGTTGAAAACTGGGCTCTGGTACCACGTTGTAACGTACCCAACACCCATGTTGGGCCACGTCACACCAAACTCTCTTTATTATCAGCTCTAATACCATAATGTAATGTACCTAGCCTCCATCCAAGCAACATTGCATGCAGAATAAACATAAAAACGAGATTTCTGCTAATTAATTAATTCTTTTACAGTCGGTCGATTTCTTGTAGCTTATTGCTACAAACTAGAATAGATTTAGCTATTGTCTATAACCATGAAACAGATGCACATAAAGCATGCTAATAATCAACATGAAATACAGTTAAACTGCTCATCACAACAACATATAAGTCATTCTCATTCACATAGATTCCATGCACAACAATAATACACGTAAATAACTCAACAACAAGATTAAACACCTATCTTAAAACAAGAATGGTGCAACCATCTGCTTGGGACAGATGTTCCACCCAACCATAGCCTGATTGTTCCAAATCTCAAAATCCAGTCACCCCTGAGATGAGGCTAGTAATCCACAAAAGAGGGTGGTCTCTCACAGTCCACTCATAGCTTATAAATCTCACAACAGTTCCCACAACCTGCACTACTCAAGGAATGTACCCCCTTCACTACTCACAGTCCCTCGGGCTATACCATTCATTTATCAGGGCCCTTGGTGCATTTGGTTGGCTAGGAATAACTCAGTTGGGAACTCTAGGAACTCTTAGTTGCTTCATAATTTCTCATAACCCAACTAATATTATCTTACAACTATCCCATTTTTTCTACCAACTCTCTTCCTCCTTACCTACCCAACCCAAGTAATACACCATTTGTTTATCAGGGATAACCCAAGGGACATGCCATCCATTTATCAGGGTTAACCTAAGGAATGTACCATTTTTTTATCAGGGTATCTCTGGCACAGGTAGCTAGGAACTAAAGGGAACTTGTTGCCAGGGGAAACTACCAACAAACAAACAACAACCACTTGTTGTTACAGTGCAACTCACTCTGGATTTCACTCTTCGGGACTGACAACCCGACTCTTCAGAGTTTTCCAGCTCCAATTTTCTCCAATTACGCTCTGCCTTGCTCCAGAATTCACCCTCCACGGTTGCATCAACTTCCAACTCTATCTTTTTTTCTCCCTTTTTTTTCCATGCACAAAAACTCAATAATCTCCCAACTTCTCTCCCAACCATATGAATTTTCTCCCTTTGGCTTGCCTTTCTTGACTTGCACTCTTCCCCAAGGCGATTGTACTCAACCCCCATGTGTCCAATAACTCTGGGATGTGACCACTCACACCCACCCTCTTGCATGTATTCAATGATTGGATTTTAGAACACTCAATCAGAAACGGGAAGGTTCATATACAAATATCAAATTTAGGAAAAATGGGTTGAATTGATATACATGGGTAATCCCCCCATTAACCCCTCTTAGCCATTATCCTAGACACTTCCCCCTCTTGTGGATTAATTCAACCCCCATATCTTGTCCATGTCCCCTTAGCAGATCACATCACATTTTTATTATTAAAACATAGAGATACATTTTGCATATTACATCGCTTGGTCGTAGCCACATATTATATCCACATAAGAATTAATTAAACCGGGGATTATAGTGCGGATGTTAATATGATGACTGACTTATTGCCTGATTTAGGTAAGCCAACAATGAAATCCTTAGAAATATCCCTCCAAATAGCAAGGGGAATCAAAAGCAGTTGGAGTGTGCCTGGGGCTTTGACTATTTCTCCCTTGTTGCGTTGACAGACGTCACATTCAACCACAAAAGTGTGAACGTCTTATTTCATACCCTCCCAGAAAAAAGAACGTTTGACCCTTTCATAGGTTTTGGTAAGCCCTGAATTCCTAGCCGTGTGTGAAGCATGAAGCTTAGAAAGCACCATGTATTTAAGTTGTGATTGTTTGCTTAAATATAGACGACCTTTGTAGTGAATCTCTTCATTGTGAAAAGAGTACCTTGGAGAAGTTGGAGAATGGTGTTGTAATTGTTGGATCAAGCAAGAAAGATTGGCATATTGCACCCATTCCTGGAGAACAACTTGGAGCCAATCTAGTACAATGAAGGAGAGGGAAAAGAGGTACCCTTCTTCTTCATACTCCCTGGAAAGAGCGTCAACAACCACATTTTCTTTACCCTTCTTGTAAATGATCTCGTAATCATATCCAAATAGCTTTATCACCCATTTTTGTTGCTCCAAGGATGAAATTTGTTTTTCCTGAAAATGTTGAGGCTCTGATGATCAATTTTAATTTGGAAGCATTGCCCCAGTAGATAAGGACGCAAGAGATCCACGACATGCATAATAGCCAACATTTCATTTTCATAGACTAATTGGCACAAATGTCTCTTCGAAAGTTATTTTCTAGTGAAGGCCAACCATCTTGCATGAGTACTGCCCCAATTCCTTTCCCTAGAGCATCACATTCTAGGACAAAAGTCTTTGTGAAGTCGGGAAGGGCCAGGACATGAGTTGTGCACATAGCCTCCTTCAAGGCATGGAATGATTGATCAGTTGTTGGATTCAAAGTGAAAGCATTCTTTTTAAGGAGAGCAGTGAGAGGTGATGCAATTTTTCCATAATTTTGAACAAACTTGCAATAATAGCTTGTTAAACCCAGAAAAACATGCAAGCTCTTAATAGTTTTAGGGCGAGGCCAATCATGCATAGCTTCAATTTTCTTAGGATCCACCCGTACACCATCATTTTCAACTATATGACCCAAGTACTCCACTTTTGAGGCTCCAAAGGCACATTTAGATTGTTTGAGGAAAAGTTGGTGCTGAGAGAGTAGATGGAGAACTTGATCCACATGGGTGAGATGGGTTGTCCAAGTTTTACTATAGATGAGAATATCATCAAAGAAAACTAAGACAAAATGACGAAGAAAAGGATGGAAGACATTATTCATGAGACTTTGGAAAGTGGAGGGAACATTACACAAGCCAAAGGGCATTGCCAATAACTCATAATGACCCTCATGAGTTCTAAATGAAATCTTGGGAATGTCTTCCTCTTTCATACGTATCTAGTGGTAGCCAGAATGAAGATCAAGTTTAGTAAAGTATTGAGCACCGCTCAATTCATCCAAAAGATCATCAATGACAAGAATGGGAAATTTATCTTTGATGGTGAGTTTATTGAGGGCGTGAAAGTCTAGACACATGCGCCAAGTGCCTTGTTTCTTGAGGACCATGACCACGTGAGAAGAATAGGGGTTGGTACTAGAAAAAATAACACATGCATTGATCAATTCTTGAACAGTTTTCTCAATTTCATTCTTTTGGGAAAAGAGATGATGATAAGGGCGAACATTGGGAGGAAGATTGCCTGAGACAAGAGGAATGGAATGATTATGAACCCCATGGGAAGGGGAATTCCATGGGGAGTGGAAAAAACAACTTGGTGTTTGGAGAGGATATATTGGAGGTCATGATGCACAGAGAGTGTCTCAACTGCTTGAATGGAATGGAGTTGGGAAACCATTCCCGACAAACCTTTTTTTAGGAGCTTTTCCATTCGATAGGAACTGACGATCTTAGGGGAGCTTATTGCGATGCCTTGGAACTTATATTGTTGTCCCTCCTGTTGGAATTGCATGGTTAATTCCTTAAAATCCATGAGGATGGGACCGAGAGTGCTTAACTATTCAACACTGAACACAATGTCATAATCACCCATGAAAATAGAAAACATATGAGATTTCATGTGGTACTGAACAAATTGTAGGTGCACATTTTCACAATGTTCACCACATTTCATGGAACCACCATTGGCAATCATGATTTGAAAATTGTTGATGACACAAATATAGTAATTGATTTCTTTGGCAATACGTCAATGAATAAAATTGTGGGTGTTGCCGCTATCAACAAGGATTATGACTTTCATATGCCTAATGTAGCCAATTAACTTGAGGCTTTGGGAGCGGAGAAACTAGTGAGAGTATGCAGCGAAATCAATGGTTCAACTTTTGGTGGGTCAACGGGCGGAGTAATATCATATGTTGAGGGTAGCTCTTCCACAGGAGATACTTCAACTTCCTCATCAAAAACATCCTCAGAAATGGCCATAAAAAGATCTTGTTTCTTACACTTGTGCCCAAGAAAATATTTTTCATCGTAAATGTAGCAAAGACCCTTGCGTTGGCGTTCAACCATTTCTACTCTAGTTAATTGTTGGATCTTGAGAGGGGTGGCATGAGTGGTAGGATTGTTAGGTTGAGGACGGGGAAGAAAGGAGAGTTTTCAGTTTCGAGAAAAAACAACATGTCGTGCTTCTTTGGTGCATTTAGTAGCTTCCAACCAAGTCTGGGGGTGAGCCATGATGACTTGGGCTCGAATTTCATCCTTTAGGCCATTGATAAAACATTCCCTGAACAAGGCATCTGTCATGCCCTTTGTTCTGAAAGACAAGTGCTCAAAGGCAGTTATAAAGTCTTCCATTGTGCCAGACTGCTTCAACTTGGTCAAACAACCTAAATAGTGGGTGTGAGTGTCAAAGCGTTCATAAAGCTCTGCAATAAACTGGGTCCAAGCAACATACCCCTAGCATACATTTTTACACCACTGCCACCATTGTCAGCATTCAAGATCTAGATAGAGAACAACATAACAAAGTTTGGCCAACTCATCAGTAATGTCATGCAAAGAAAAATAATGCTCCATTTGGGTGACCCAACCCATGGGATCAGAGCCATCAAATTTATTGACCTCAACTCAGGGAAGAAGGGGGTCACAATGAAAGGGGTTGGAATGAAAGGTCATACTATGAGAGGAGTCAGCACCATCTACTTGGCATGGTTGTTCACGGAAGGGTCCTAGGATCGGTTCAACAAATGGTGGAGAGAGGTTGTATTGAGAGTGTCAAGTTTTCCCTCTAATCGATCAAATCGATGGTCAACTTTAGAAAATTAGATGTGAAATCGGGAAAATTTGGTTTGGAATTGGTCCTCGAGATGGTAAAACTGGGCCTCGTTCTGTTTGATTTTGGCCTGCAGGTCTTG
Source organism: Picea engelmannii (assembly GCA_009831015.1). Classification (NCBI taxonomy): domain Eukaryota; kingdom Viridiplantae; phylum Streptophyta; class Pinopsida; order Pinales; family Pinaceae; genus Picea; species Picea engelmannii. Next base: position 51,728 of record ML832125.1, on the reverse strand, counting down.
GGTGCGACTGTTGGCCATGTGGAAAGTGGGGAGTAGGTCCACAAAAAAAAAAAGGTGGATAGGTGATATATATCATTGTGATCGAGACAACAAGGGAAACATAATAGGATAGGTGTCAACTAGGGGTGTCTAAAAGGGTGGGTGGGACCACAAAAAAAAAGGCTTATAAGTGATAGGTACCACAATAATCAGGGCGAAAAGGGGAATCCAATGGGATAATTCACAAATAAGGGTGTTGATGGGACCACTATACTTTTTTTTTAACTACTGTAGATTTATACTCTAGCTCAAAGAATATTGCAGTAACTAAGTGCCCAAACTATTAACAAGACAAAATTTGTAGGAATTTCACAACCAGAATGCAAGAGGCAAGTTTGTGTGGCAATAGATCTCATATGTTCCTTTTTTGTTATGTTTCTTTCCCTAGGGTTAGGGTTTTCAGGGTTCCTACAAACAAGGGTTTTCCCTGTACTTAGCTCAATATATCAGGGCATGTAATGTCCCTTTCCAAATAGGAGCTCCAGAAGAGGAGGCTTAATGGTCTAAACCACCCTGTTAGACTATAGCCAGGGCCAAAGAGGGGTA
>ML832125.1:37110-51043 GCA_009831015.1 Picea engelmannii | reverse complement strand
TTTTAGCTCATAATGACTTAAAAGCGTTGTTAACTCTTGTTAGCTCAATGTCACTTTCCGAATATAACACCTATGACTGGGGTGACCTCTAGTAAAGCGTTGTTAACTCTTGTTAGCTCAATGTCACTTTCTGAATATAACACTTGTGACTGGGGTGACCTCTAGTAAAGCGCCGTTAACTCTTGTTAGCTCAATGTCACTTTCCGAATATAACACCTGTGACTGGAGTGACCTCTAGTAACCCTGTCTACCCCTCTTTGGCCCTAGCTATAGTCTAACGGGGTGGTTTAGACCATTAAGCCTCCTCTTCTGGAGCTCCTATTTGGAAAGGGACATTACATGCCCTGAGATATTGAGCTAAGTACAGGGAAAACCCTTGTTTGTAGGAACCCTGAAAACCCTAACCCTAGGGAAAGAAACATAACAAAAAAGGAACATATGAGATCTTTTGCCACACAAACTTGCCTCTTGCATTCTGGTTGTGAAATTCCTACAAATTTTGTCTTGTTAATAGTTTGGGCACTTAGTTACTGCAATATTCTTCGAGCTAGAGTATAAATCTACAGTAGTTAAAAAAAAAGTATAGTGGTCCCATCAACACCCTTATTTGTGAATTATCCCATTGGATTCCCCTTTTTGCCCTGATCGTTGTGGTACCTATCACTTATAAGCCTTTTTTTTGTGGTCCCACCCACCCTTTTAGACACCCCTAGTTGACACCTATCCTATTATGTTTCCCTTGTCGTCTCGATCACAATGATATATATCACCTATCCACTTTTTTTTTTTTGTGGACCTACTCCCCACTTTCCACATGGCCAACAGTCGCACCCAAGACCTGCAGGCCAAAATCAAACAGAACAAGGCCCAGTTTGACCATCTCGAGGACCAATTCCAGACCAAATTTTCCCGATTTCACGTCTAATTTTCTAAAGTTGACCATCGATTTGATCGATTAGAGGGAAAACTTGACACTCTCAATACAACCTCTCTCCACCATTTGTTGAACCGATCCTAGGACCCTTCCGTGAACAACCATCCCAAGTAGATGGTGCTGACTCCTCTCATAGTATGACCTTTCATTCCAACCCCTTTCATCGTGACCCCCTTCTTCCCTGAGTTGAGGTCAATAAATTTGATGGCTCTGATCCCATGGGCTGGGTCACCCAAATGGAGCATTATTTTTCTTTGCATGACATTACTGATGAGTTGGCCAAACTTTGTTATGTTGTTCTCTATCTAGATCTTGAACGCTGACAATGGTGGTAGTGGTGTAAAAATGTATGCTAGGGGTATGTTGCTTGGACCCAGTTTATTGCAGAGCTTTATGAACGCTTTGACACTCACACCCACTATTTAGGTCGTTTGACCAAGTTGAAGCAGTCTGGAACAATGGAAGACTTTATAACTGCCTTTGAGCACTTGTCTTTCAGAACAAAGGGCATGACAGATGCCTTGTTCAGGGAATGTTTTATCAATGGCCTAAAGGATGAAATTTGAGCCCAAGTCATCATGGCTCACCCCCAGACTTGGTTGGAAGCTACTAAATGCACCAAAGAAGCACGACATGTTGTTTTTTCTCGGAACTGAAAACCCTCTTTTCTTCCCCGCCCTCAACCTAACAATCCTACCACTCATGCCACCCCTCTCAAGATCCAACAATTAACTCGAGTAGAAATGGTTGAACGCCAACGCAAGGGTCTTTGCTACATTTACGATGACAAATATTTTCTTGGGCACAAGTGTAAGAAACAAGATCTTTTTATGGCCATTTCTGAGGATGTTGTTGATGAGGAGGCTGAAGTATCTCCTGTGGAAGAGCTACCCCCAACATATGATACTACTCCGCCCGTTGACCCACCAAAAGTTGAACCATTGATTTCGCTGCATGCTCTCACTAGCTTCTCCGCTCCCAAAGCCTCAAGTTAATTGGCTACATTAGGCATATGAAAGTAATAATCCTTGTTGATAGCGGCAACACCCACAATTTTATTCATTGATGTATTGCCAAAGAAATCAATTACTATATTTGTGTCATCAACAATTTTCAAATCATGATTGCCAATGGTGGTTCCATGAAATGTGGTGAACATTGTGAAAATGTGCACCTACAATTTGTTCAGTACCACATGAAATCTCATATGTTTTCTATTTTCATGGGTGATTATGACATTGTGTTCAGTGTTGAATAGTTAAGCACTCTCGGTCCCATCCTCATGGATTTTAAGGAATTAACCATGCAATTCCAACAGGAGGGACAACAATATAAGTTCCAAGGCATCGCAATAAGCTCCCCTAAGATCGTCAGTTCCTATCGAATGGAAAAGCTCCTAAAAAAAGGTTTGTCGGGAATGGTTTCCCAACTCCATTCCATTCAAGCAGTTGAGACACTCTCTGTGCATCATGACCTCCAATATATCCTCTCCAAACACCAAGTTGTTTTTTCCACTCCCCATGGAATTCCCCTTCCCATGGGGTTCATAATCATTCCATTCCTCTTGTCTCAGGCAATCTTCCTCCCAATGTTCGCCCTTATCATCATCTCTTTTCCCAAAAGAATGAAATTGAGAAAACTGTTCAAGAATTGATCAATGCATGTGTTATTTTTTCTAGTACCAACCCCTATTCTTCTCACGTGGTCATGGTCCTCAAGAAACAAGGCACTTGGCGCATGTGTCTAGACTTTCACGCCCTCAATAAACTCACCATCAAAGATAAATTTCCCATTCTTGTCATTGATGATCTTTTGGATGAATTGAGCGGTGCTCAATACTTTACTAAACTTGATCTTCATTCTGGCTACCACTAGATACGTATGAAAGAGGAAGACATTCCCAAGATTTCATTTAGAACTCATGAGGGTCATTATGAGTTATTGGCAATGCCCTTTGGCTTGTGTAATGTTCCCTCCACTTTCCAAAGTCTCATGAATAATGTCTTCCATCCTTTTCTTCGTCATTTTGTCTTAGTTTTCTTTGATGATATTCTCATCTATAGTAAAACTTGGACAACCCATCTCACCCATGTGGATCAAGTTCTCCATCTACTCTCTCAGCACCAACTTTTCCTCAAACAATCTAAATGTGCCTTTGGAGCCTCAAAAGTGGAGTACTTGGGTCATATAGTTGAAAATGATGGTGTACGGGTGGATCCTAAGAAAATTGAAGCTATGCATGATTGGCCTCGCCCTAAAACTATTAAGAGCTTGCATGTTTTTCTGGGTTTAACAAGCTATTATTGCAAGTTTGTTCAAAATTATGGAAAAATTGCATCACCTCTCACTGCTCTCCTTAAAAAGAATGCTTTCACTTTGAATCCAACAACTGATCAATCATTCCATGCCTTGAAGGAGGCTATGTGCACAACTCATGTCCTGGCCCTTCCCGACTTCACAAAGACTTTTGTCCTAGAATGTGATGCTCTAGGGAAAGGAATTGGGGCAGTACTCATGCAAGATGGTTGGCCTTCACTAGAAAATAACTTTCGAAGAGACATTTGTGCCAATTAGTCTATGAAAATGAAATGTTGGCTATTATGCATGTCGTGGATCTCTTGCGTCCTTATCTACTGGGGCAATGCTTCCAAATTAAAATTGATCATCAGAGCCTCAACATTTTCAGGAAAAACAAATTTCATCCTTGGAGCAACAAAAATGGGTGATAAAGCTATTTGGATATGATTACGAGATCATTTACAAGAAGGGTAAAGAAAATGTGGTTGTTGACGCTCTTTCCAGGGAGTATGAAGAAGAAGGGTACCTCTTTTCCCTCTCCTTCATTGTACTAGATTGGCTCCAAGTTGTTCTCCAGGAATGGGTGCAATATGCCAATCTTTCTTGCTTGATCCAACAATTACAACACCATTCTCCAACTTCTCCAAGGTACTCTTTTCACAATGAAGAGATTCACTACAAAGGTCGTCTATATTTAAGCAAACAATCACAACTTAAATACATGGTGCTTTCTAAGCTTCATGCTTCACACACGGCTAGGAATTCAGGGCTTACCAAAACCTATGAAAGGGTCAAACGTTCTTTTTTCTGGGAGGGTATGAAATAAGACGTTCACACTTTTGTGGTTGAATGTGACGTCTGTCAACGCAACAAGGGAGAAATAGTCAAAGCCCCAGGCACACTCCAACTGCTTTTGATTCCCCTTGCTATTTGGAGGGATATTTCTAAGGATTTCATTGTTGGCTTACCTAAATCAGGCAATAAGTCAGTCATCATATTAACATCCGCACTATAATCCCCGGTTTAATTAATTCTTATGTGGATATAATATGTGGCTACGACCAAGCGATGTAATATGCAAAATGTATCTCTATGTTTTAATAATAAAAATGTGATGTGATCTGCTAAGGGGACATGGACAAGATATGGGGGTTGAATTAATCCACAAGAGGGGGAAGTGTCTAGGATAATGGCTAAGAGGGGTTAATGGGGGGATTACCCATGTATATCAATTCAACCCATTTTTCCTAAATTTGATATTTGTATATGAACCTTCCCGTTTCTGATTGAGTGTTCTAAAATCCAATCATTGAATACATGCAAGAGGGTGGGTGTGAGTGGTCACATCCCAGAGTTATTGGACACATGGGGGTTGAGTACAATCGCCTTGGGGAAGAGTGCAAGTCAAGAAAGGCAAGCCAAAGGGAGAAAATTCATATGGTTGGGAGAGAAGTTGGGAGATTATTGAGTTTTTGTGCATGGAAAAAAAAGGGAGAAAAAAAGATAGAGTTGGAAGTTGATGCAACCGTGGAGGGTGAATTCTGGAGCAAGGCAGAGCGTAATTGGAGAAAATTGGAGCTGGAAAACTCTGAAGAGTCGGGTTGTCAGTCCCGAAGAGTGAAATCCAGAGTGAGTTGCACTGTAACAACAAGTGGTTGTTGTTTGTTTGTTGGTAGTTTCCCCTGGCAACAAGTTCCCTTTAGTTCCTAGCTACCTGTGCCAGAGATACCCTGATAAAAAAATGGTACATTCCTTAGGTTAACCCTGATAAATGGATGGCATGTCCCTTGGGTTATCCCTGATAAACAAATGGTGTATTACTTGGGTTGGGTAGGTAAGGAGGAAGAGAGTTGGTAGAAAAAATGGGATAGTTGTAAGATAATATTAGTTGGGTTATGAGAAATTATGAAGCAACTAAGAGTTCCTAGAGTTCCCAACTGAGTTATTCCTAGCCAACCAAATGCACCAAGGGCCCTGATAAATGAATGGTATAGCCCGAGGGACTGTGAGTAGTGAAGGGGGTACATTCCTTGAGTAGTGCAGGTTGTGGGAACTGTTGTGAGATTTATAAGCTATGAGTGGACTGTGAGAGACCACCCTCTTTTGTGGATTACTAGCCTCATCTCAGGGGTGACTGGATTTTGAGATTTGGAACAATCAGGCTATGGTTGGGTGGAACATCTGTCCCAAGCAGATGGTTGCACCATTCTTGTTTTAAGATAGGTGTTTAATCTTGTTGTTGAGTTATTTACGTGTATTATTGTTGTGCATGGAATCTATGTGAATGAGAATGACTTATATGTTGTTGTGATGAGCAGTTTAACTGTATTTCATGTTGATTATTAGCATGCTTTATGTGCATCTGTTTCATGGTTATAGACAATAGCTAAATCTATTCTAGTTTGTAGCAATAAGCTACAAGAAATCGACCGACTGTAAAAGAATTAATTAATTAGCAGAAATCTCGTTTTTATGTTTATTCTGCATGCAATGTTGCTTGGATGGAGGCTAGGTACATTACATTATGGTATTAGAGCTGATAATAAAGAGAGTTTGGTGTGACGTGGCCCAACATGGGTGTTGGGTACGTTACAACGTGGTACCAGAGCCCAGTTTTCAACATTGAGCATGGATGGGTCAAGTTAATAGAATGTTGAAGCGAAAATTCACAGAGAATTAATCCAAATCATGTCTGTGACTTGTTTTATTAAATTATTGTAGTAAAATTGAGAGAAATTTCATGGGTAATGTGAAGAATTGAACCTCTTTGGAAATTTCGAACATAAGCAAAATAATTTTTTTTGGGGTATTTTTCCGTACGATGACGTCGACATGACGTGGAGGCCACGTGTCAGCTGACGTGGTATATGGAAGATGTGTACTACCATGGTGGCCGGTACATGTTGGACGGGATGACTATCGGGAAGTGATGTGGAGCCGTGTGGTAGGCCAATTTTCAGTCCCACAAGTTTGCGTAAGTGGATAAATGGTTAAGTGTTGACACTTTTCAGACGAACTTATGAAAATAATGTTACAAGATTATGAGTCCGCGAGTCCTCGAAGAAGTGGAAAAATGGTTAAGTGTTGATACTTTCCGAATGGACTTATGAAAATAATGTTACAAGATTATGAGTCCGTGAAGGAAAAATAAACTAAGTGTTGGTGACGGGTTCATGGAAGGTATGAAGAAATATTATAAGTCCGCTAGTCTGCCACCCATGAACCCGTGAATACAGTAAGGAATCTAAGTATAAGTGCAAAGTGAGTCCGGTGGAGATCTAATAAAGAAATGATCAAACGGTTGTTGAACATTGCTACTATGTTGCACGTGCTAAAGAATATTCCTTCACTGTTTTTCCACCATAACTTTCTGCTCAAAGCTCGGATTCGAGAAAACGAACAACCATTGGAAAATTTGTTTTGAAAATGAATGCATTCAAGGAATCCTACATGGGAGTAGTGCATTAATATTCTTCATAAATTAAAATGAAGAATGACCTGTAATATAGTTGATAAATATTTTGCAATATGCTTAATTTAGATAACAATTATTGCATGCACATTCTTGTAGAATTAGAGATACAAAAAAGCATACTTTAGTTCTTACATGAGAACTAGAGACATGGAGGATGCTCAAAGGTTTTTCAGCCATGAAGAAGAAATTGGGGGTCTGCATACCAGCATGGGTAACGTTGAGATGATTCTAATGGGAGAAGATACAAGAAGGGGACTGTAACTATGAGAAGTCTGCATAGGGAAGTGCAGAGCTATAGAGATGATAATGAAAGGCTTATGAATGCTCATGAAGAGATACTTCATAGCTTAAACATGTTGCATAATCAGGTTAACAAGGACTCTGACACCAAGCAAACAACTAGTGCTAGACAAGTGTCAACATCTAGATCCTATAGAAAAAGAGATGATCATGGAAATGATATGCATTCAAGAAGCATGAGCAGGCACCATCATTCTCTAAGGTAGTCCACTAGAATAACTCATGCAAGTTTAGGGCCATAGAGCAGCCCAAGTGTGTCTCCTGTTCAGAGGCAAAGGAGAAGGCCTGAGGCAGACATCTTGCAAGGTGAACTCAGGAAAATCAAGCCACCTACTTTCTATGGTGAACATCGGAAGGGTGAAGAGGTTGATGCCTGGCTATTGGAAATAAAGAAATATTCCAGTTGCATGATTACCCGTCCCGGTTAGAAGCTATAATTTCCACCTACCACTTGCAAGGAAAGGAAACCATGTGGTGGGATCAAGTTAAGCAAGCCAAGAACCTTGATGAGAAAAGAATCTCATGGAGGCACTTCAAGGGATACTTTCAAGAGAAATATTTGTCTGAGCATTACTATGAAATAAAGATGAAAGAGTTCTTTGAACTCAAGTTGGAAACCATGACAATGGAGGAATATGAGAAGCAGTTCTTTGAATTATTGAATTATGTTGACTTCATCAAGGATGAGAAAGTCAAAATCCAGAGGTTTCTAAGTGGGTTACCCTCCTTCTATAGTGATAAGATTCAATATAATAATTCGAATACTTTGGAGGAAACCATAAGGAGAGCAAGGCATCTGTATGAGTAGAGAAAAGGAAGACCAATTTTCAAAAAAGCTTGGAATTCCAAGATGAAGGATAAGAAGGATCAAAGGCAAAAGGGTTTTACGCCACCCTTTTTTAGGAATAATTCCCAAGCAAATTAGTAAGGTAAAGTCGCCCAAAATGAACACAAGACTACATATTCAATTGGAAAAAGGCCAAGGCAGTAGCCTATGCAATGTTGGGGATGTGATGGAAATCATCTATATAGGTACTGGCCTCACAAAGGAGAAAGAATGAGGACTGCCCACAACATTCAAGAAGCTGAAATAGTGGAAGACATAGGAGGAAGCATGCCAAGGATTTATGCATCTTTGGACAAAAAGTAGGCAAAGTGTCAATCCCCCATGATTGAAGTGGAAGGTAAGGTCAACAATGAGCCCATAACAATTTTAATTGATTATGGAGCTAGCCATAGTTACATAAATGCTAACATTGTTGAAAGATTTCACTTGCAAAGAAGTAAGCATAAGAAATCTTGGTTAATTCAGTTAGCCACAGGGGCTAAGAGGAAAATTAGTGAGTTGGTTAAATATTGTTTAATAGACATGAATGGACTCAATACAAAGGTGGATGTAAACATCATACCATTGGGTTCATATGACTGTCTAATTGGCATGGATTGTTTGGAAAAACATCATGTTGTCCTAGATTGTTACAACAAGACAATCATATGTCTTGATGAGGAAGGGCATCAAGGCAAGATTCAAGGTATTCCAAGAGTTGTAGTTGTTAGAGAGATTTCAGCTATGCAGTTAAAGAAGAGCTTCAGGAAGGGATGTCAAATGTTTGCAGCCCATATGGAGGAGGAAACCAAAGACAAAGTGGCAAGCATTAAAGACCATCCGGTCTTGGGGGATTTTGAAGATGTTTTTAGAGAAATTACAGGACTGCGACCAAAAAGAGACATTGATTTCTCTATTAATTTGGTGCCATGAGTTACCCTAGTGTCTGAGACACCTTACAGAATGGGCACACCAGAACTAAAAGAGTTGCAGATGCAACTTGAAGAAATTTTGAAGAAAGGGTATATATGCCCTAGTGTGTCACCTTGGAGAGCCCCGCTTCTTTTTATGAAGAAGAAGGATGGAACCTTAAGGTTGTGTATTGATTTCAGACAACCTAATAAGGTTACCATAAAGAACAAGTATCCTTTGCCAATAATTGATGATTTGTTTGACCAATTGAAAGGTGCAAGAATATTTTCGAAGATTGACTTAAGATCATACTATCATCAAGTAAGGATAAAGGAAGAACACATAAACAAGACAACATTCAGAACAAGATATGGCCATTATGAATTCACGATAGTGCCATTTGGGCTATCAAATGCCCCAACAATTTTTATGTGCTTGATGAATGGAGTGTTCAGGGAGTACCTGGACAAGTTTGTGATTGTGTTCTTAGATGTTATCCTCATCTACTCCAAATCAAAAGAAGAATACAAGCGACATTTAAGAATCATGTTGCAAGTTTTAAGAGATCATAAATTGTATGCTAAGCTAAGTAAGTGCATCTTTTACCAAAAGAAGATTCATTACTTGGGGAATATAATTTCAGCATCAGGGATAGAAGTTGATCCTGAGAAGATACATGCCATTAGAGGATGGTCGGCTCCAAAGAATGTGACATAGGTCAGATCATTCACGGGTCTTGCCGGTTATTACCGAATATTCATAAAAGGGTTCTCAACGATTGCAAGTCCAATCACTTCTTTGCAAAAAGAAGGGAGTGAAATTTGAATGGACTTCCAAGTGTGAAGAGAGTTTTCAACAATTGAAGGAAATATTGACAAGTGCACCAATCTTGAAGATTGCATATCCAAATGAAGATTTTGTTGTGTGCATCGATGCATGCAAGGAAGGACTTGGTGGAGCTCTTAGTCAAAGGGACCATGTGGTATGCAATGAGTCAAGAAAATTAAAAGAACATGAGAGGAATTATGCTACACATGACTTGGAGTTAGCAACAATTGTACATGCATTAAAAATGTGAAGAAATTACCTTATAGGTAATAAATTTGAGCTAAGAGAAGATCACTGTGGTTTGAAACATTTGTTTGGAAAACCAACACTAAATGTTAGACAAACTAGATGGCTGGAATTTCTGAGTGAGTATGACTTTGAAATTAAGCATATAAAAGGAAAAGGAAATCAAGTGGCTAATGCACTCAGTAGGAGAGCTCATGAAGTGCATGTGGCAGCCATCAACATGTATATGACAAATTTGAAAGATCAAATTTTTGCAGCAGCAAATTCAAATCAACAATATGTGAAAATAAAAGAAACATTACATCGAGGAAATTTTCAGCAGAAATTTATTTTTTATGATCTGAAAGAAGATGGGATTCTCATGTACAAGGGAAAAGTATATGTGTCGAATTCCATTGAGATGAAAAAGGTAGTTCTGAAGGAGATGCACAATGTGCCATATGTCGGGCACCCAAGATATCATAAGACAGTTGCAGCAGTAAGAAGCCAATACTTTTGGCGCGAAATGAAGAAAGAAGTGGCTAGTTATATAGCCAGATGTTTAGAATGCCAAAAAGTGAAGACAAAGCATAAACACCCAACAGGTTTGCTGAAGCTATTGCCCATTCTGGAATGGAAGTGACAAGTAATTACAATTGATTTTATTACTAAGCTACCTAGGACAGTGAAGCAACATGATTCCATCATGGTGGTGGTGGATAAATTAACTAAAGCAACACATTTTATTCCGGTAAAGACTACACATAAGGCCACAAATATTGCAGATATTTACATGAAATAAATTGGTAGATTACATGGAGTACTTAAGACAATTGTTTCAAATAGAGATCCAAAGTTTTCTTCAGAATTTTGGAAAGGTTTGTTCAAAGGCTTTGGAACAAATTTAAATCTTAGCACAATGTATCATCTAGAGTCAGATGGGAAAACAAATAGGACTAATAGGATAATTGAGGACATGCTTATAATGTATGTGATGGATCAACCATCAAAGTGGGAAGATTGTATTCAATTAGTTGAATTTGTCTACAATAATGGGTATTAGGCCTGATTGAAAATGAGTCCATTTGAAGCATTGTATGGCAGAAAATGCAACACACCCGTGAGTTGGGAGAATTTAGTAGACAAAGCAGTTGTTGGGACAAATTTGTTGAAGGAAATGGAAGAGTAGATGACAGAGATAAAGAAAAATTTAAAGGCTGCCCAGGATAGCAAGAAAAGTTATGTAGACAAGAATAGAGTTTTCAGAGATTTTAAAGTGGGAGAACATGTGTTCTTAAAAGTAAAGGCAAAGAGAAGTTCACTAGGATTAGGAAGCTGCTTGATGTTGGCAGTGAGATATTGTGGACCTTTTGAAATATTAGAAAAGATAAGACCAATTGAATACATGTTAGCTTTGCCTACATCCATGAGAGTGGATAACATATTTCATGTATCATTATTAAAAAAATATGTACCTGATCCTACCCACATAATTGATTAGAATGTGATTCAAGTGGAGCATGAAGGGGATTTCCAGGTGGACCAGTACGCATCCTTGAATGAAAAGTGAAGGTGCTCATGAAAAAATCCATATGATTTGTAAAGGTTCAATGGACCTACTACGGTCTTGAAGATGCTACATGGGAGCATGAAGAAAACATGCAGGCATAATACCCGTAAATTTTTGACAATTTTGAAGAAGGCAGAATGCAAGACTCCATTTTGGAAAGTTAGAGTTCTGGAACCACATCTCAGAGTCCTAGCCAACTGTGTTGGGGAACTTGATAAAATAATGACTCATTCCTTGGGTTAGCCTTGATAAATAGATGGTACATCCCTTGGGTTATCCTTGATAAACGAATGGTGCATTCCAAATTTATTTTTTATGAGATGAAAGAAGACAGGATTCTCATGTACAAGGGAAAAATATATGTGCCGAATTTTAATGAGCCGAAAAATGAAGTTTTAAAGTAGATGCATAATGTGCCATATGCCGGGCACCTAGGATATCATAATACAATTGCAGCAGTAAGAAGCCAATACTTTTGGCCGAGAATGAAGAAAGAAGTGGCTGATTATATAGCGAGATGTTTAGAATGCCAAAAAGTGAAGACATAGCATAGACACCCAACAGGTTTGCTAAAGCCATTGCCCATTCCAGAATGGAAGTGGGAACTAGTTACAATTGATTTTATTATTAAGCTACTTAGGACAATGAAGCAACATGATTTCATCATGGTGGTGATGGATAAATTAACTAAAGAAACACATTTTATTCCGGTAAAGACTACACATAAGGCAACAAATATTGTAGATATTTACATGAAATAAGTCGCTAGATTACATTGAGTACTTAAGACAATCATTTCAGCTAGAGATCCAAATTTTACTTCAAAATTTTGGAAAGGTTTGTTCAAAGGCTTTGGAATGAATTTAAATCTTGGCACATCGTATCGTTTAGAGTCAGATGGGAAAACATAGAGGACTAGTAAGTTAATTGAGGACATGCTTAGAATGTATGTGATGGATCAACCATCAAAGTGGGAAGATTGTATTCATTTAGTTGGATTTTCCTACAACAATGGGTATTAGACCTCAGAGAAAATGAGTCCATTTGAAGCATTGTATGGCAAAAAATGTAACAAACCCATGAGTTGGGATAATCTAGTAGACAAAGAAGTTGTTGGGAAAAATTTGTTGAAGGAAATGGAAGAGTAGATGACAAAGATAAAGAAGAATTTAAAGGCTGCCTAGGATAGACAGAAAAGTTATGGAGACAAGAATAGAGTTTTCAGAGATTTTAAAGTGGGAGAACATGTTTTCTTAAAAGTAAAGGCAAAGAGAAGTTCACTAAGATTAGGAAGTTGCCCGAAGTTGGCAACGAGATATTATGGACCTTTTGAAAAATTAGAAAATATAAGACCAGTTGCATATATGTTATCTTTGCCTTCATCCATGAGAGTGCATAACACATTTCATGTATCATTATTAAAAAAGTATGTACATGATCCTAACCACATAATTGATTGGAATGTGATTCAAATGGAGCACGAAGGGGATTTCCGGGTGGAACTAGTATGCATCCTTGACTGGAAATTCAAGGTGCTCAAGAAAAAAATCCATAGGGTCGGTAAAGGTTCAATGGACCTACTACGGTCTTGAAGATGCTAAATGAGAGCATGAAGAAAACATGTGGGCAAAATACACGTAAATTTTTGACAATTTTGAAGAAGTCATAATGCAAGAATCCATTTTTGAAAGCTAGAGTTCTAAAATCACATCTCAGAGTCCTAGCCAACTGTGTTGGGGTCCTTGATAGAATAATGACTCATTCCTTGGGTTAGCCCTGATAAACAAATGGTACATCCCTTGGGTTATCCTTGATAAACGAATGGTGCATTCCAAATTTATTTTTTATGAGATGAAAGAAGATGGGATTCTCATGTACAAGGAAAAAGTATGTGTCAAATTTTAATGAGCTAAAAAATGCAGTTCTAAAGGAGATGCACAATGTGCCATATGCCGAGCACCCATGATATCATAAGACAATTGCAACAGTAATAAGCCAATACTTTTGGCCGAGAATGAAGAAATAAGTGGTTGATTATATATCCAGATGTTTAGAATGCTAAAAAGTGAAGACAGAGCATAAACACCCAACATGTTTGCTAAAACCATTGCCCATTCTAGAATGGAAGTGGGAAGTAGTTACAATTGATTTTATTACTAAGCTAACTAGGATAGTGAAGCAACATGATTCCATCATGGTGGTGGTGGATAAATTAACTAAAGAAACACATTTTATTTCGATGGAAGAAAATGTAACACACACCTGAGTTGAGATAATCCAGTAGACAAAGTAGTTGTTGGGCCAAATTTGTTGAAGGAAATGGATGAGTAGATGACAAAGATAAAGCATAATTTAAAGGCTTCCTAGGATAGGCAAAAAATTTATGCAGACAAGAATAGAGTTTTCAGAGATTTTAAAGTGGGAGAACATGTGTTCTTAAAAGTAAAGGCAAAGAGAAGTTCACTAAGATTAGGAAGCTGCCTGAAGTTGGCAATGAGATATTGTGGACCTTTTGAAATATTAAAAAAGATAAGACCAATTGCATACATGTTAGCTTTTCCTGCA
>ML832125.1:0-26772 GCA_009831015.1 Picea engelmannii | reverse complement strand
TTCCCATTAGCTATTATCAGTTATCCCATTGATCCACACTTTCATTATTCATGATTTCTTAAGTTACCAAGCATCCTTAGTCTACAACCCTAAGGAGTTTCTTGGAGTGATAACAGGGGGTACATTTCTTAGGTAGTGCAGGTTGTGGGAAAAAGAGAAAGCTAGAGGTTTGGAACTACTGTGAGATTTATGAGATATGAGAGACCACCCTCTTTTGTGGAGTTATAGCCTTAGCTCGGGGGTGACTGGATGTAAAGATTTGGAACAATCAGTCTACGGTTGGGTGGAACGTCTATCCCAAGCAACTGGTTGCACCATTCTTGTTTTAAGATAAGTGTTTAATCTTGTTGTTGAGTTATTTACATGTGTTATTCCTGTGCATGAACTATGCGTGAATGAGAATGAATTATATGTTGTTCTAATGAGCAGTTTAGTTGTATTTCATGTTGATTATTAGCATGCTTTATGTGCATATGTTTCATGGTTATAAATAATATCTAAATCTGTTCTAGTTCGTCGCTGTAAGCTACAAGAAACCAATTGACTGTAAAAGAATTAATCAGTAAGCGGAAATCTCATTTTTATGATTATTCCACATGCAATGTTGCTTATATGGAGGCTAGGTATGTTACATTATGGTATCATAGCTGATAATAAAGAGAGTTTGGTGTGACGTGGCCCAGCCTGGGTGCTGGGTACATTACAATCATGGTGGTAGTTGATTGTCTTTCCAAATATGCTCATTTTTGTGCTCTTCAACACCCATTCACCGCATCCACAATGGCTCAAATTTTCATGGATAATATCTTCAAAATTTATGGCATGCCTCATTCTATTGTCTCTAACAAAGATCCAACTTTCACCAACAATTTTTGGCAAGAATTGTTCAGGCTTCAGGGAACCCAATTGCATCTCAACACCCCCTATCATCCCTAGACTAATGGCCAAATTGAAGTTCTTAACAGGTGTTTGGAAACATATTTACGGTGTTTTGCATCTGATATGCAAAATCAGTGGGCTCAGTGGTTACCCCTAGCTGAATGGTGGTACAACACATCTTACCTTACAACTACTTGCATGACTCCTCTAGAAGTAGTTTATAGACAAAAATCCACTGTCGGTTCTCTCATACATGATAGGTGTCTTGAAGGTTCAGGAGGTTGAAAAAAATCTTACAATCGAGAGACCATTCTCTGTACCCTAAAAACAAATTTGGTCATGGCTCAGAATCACATGAAGTAACAAGCATATCAAGGTCGCTTTGAATGTCAAATTGATGAAGGGGACTAGGTGTTTCTTCATCTACAACCTTATAAGCAGACTTCATTGAAAGTTGAACACTGTCAGGAACTTGCTCCCAAATTTTATGGTCCGTATAAATTCTCAAGCAAGTGGGGCTTGTGGCCTACCGGTTAGATCTGCCCAATCATTCTAACCTCTATCATGTTTTTCATGTCTCATGGTTAAATAAAGTGATTGGAACTAAGTGCCAAACTCAAACCAGTCTCCTTGAGTTGGATGAAGAAGGTTCC
The DNA here is from genome assembly GCA_009831015.1 of Picea engelmannii. Classification (NCBI taxonomy): domain Eukaryota; kingdom Viridiplantae; phylum Streptophyta; class Pinopsida; order Pinales; family Pinaceae; genus Picea; species Picea engelmannii. The sequence continues at coordinate 25,240 of ML832125.1, read as the reverse complement.
ATTTGGTTGCAACCACAAGCAGTCTTGGATCATTGAGAGCGTCATCTCCAACAATGCATCATCAAGTAAGTGTTAGTTCAATGGAAATATACAAATTTATAAGATGCCACCCGGGAGATGGCCACCATTCTACAACAATTTCCTCATCTCAAGCCTCGAGGACAAGTTTTTTCTTGAAGGGGAGGGCATGTTAGGGACCTAACCTCCCTAACCCCTCACATAGGTAGAATAATATATTTTCCATGTAATAAAGGCTGACATTAGTTAATAAGGCCTATTTAATAAATGCGAACAAGTCAATGTGATAAGACCTAATAGAAGCTTCCGCTTCTGGAAAGATCTTTGTCTAGAATGTTCTTTAGAAGATATAATTAGTATAAATAAGAGTAGGAGGAATGATAAATCTTTGTCTTGAAAATTATTGTAATAGAGCATTTCTCTGCTAGAGGTTTCCCCCTCGAAAAGGCAAGTGAACATTGCTTTCTATCAATAAAGGTATCATTTTTTGTTATGGTTCTCTACATTTTGTTGTTCCGTTGGTATTTTCTGCAGTGTTTTTGTTTTTTGCTTAATATAATAGATCTGGTACCCAACAATGATTGTGATTATATATCACATAACCATTAATCCTAGATAACTACTTGCTGACACAAGTCATGTTATCTAAAATGCATAAACATGTCCAATCAACCCTAGTTTTAGGAAGTTAAATCAATTAAATCAACAACAATAAGATATAAGCCAATATAAAAAAATGGATTAGAATTTGGGGCACAAAATACCCCACCCATCAAGAAACTTTATCTTGAAGTTTTATTCAATACAAGAAAAGGAGACATTGAGACACAATGATTGTGTCTATCCAAGTAGCCCATCCTGACTCCCCAAAGGAAACATATCTGAAAGTCAACATCTTTGAATAATAACATACAATGACTTTACACAACCATATAAGTTGGTTGGCAATGTGGCTCAATAAGTGATTGTTCTAAGCACTACAAGGCTTTGCAAGGGTCTCTCTCCTTATTGGCGTAATCCTAAATACAAATCACCCCTCCACGAGGTGACAATAGAAGAAGTTTACTTGGGTCACTAACCCTAACCAAGATCCTTTTCTAACAAAATAACATAATTTAGCACAACATATACGTTGTTCCACACAAATTGGTCTACATCTCATATCACACACCACGATATAATAAGGCATAGCTCAATGGCCTTTCAAACTTAATTTTCGAATACAATATCTACAGCCACAACGTAGGCTCCCCTCACGTGTTTCCCTAATCACACACACAAAGATACATATTTAAACACAAGCTACCAACATAGCGAGGTGACATCCATGCTTTTAATGTCAACTAAGAAAGTGATCAAACACATTCTACCCACAACCTCCATTATGGTATACTTTGCACTACATCGACTTTGGGGCCAAGGTTATGTCCCACCCATATTTAATTAATGAGGTAGCCCAAGTCCATAAGCTATGCTCCTTAGCTAGCTAAATGTTCCGCTAAGCACCATGCCAAATTATCCAAAATTTGGCAACATTTCATTTAATTGCACGACGATAATTCATAACCTAGATTGTTTTTGTCATGAACAAGTATCTCTAGAAAGAGTCATGGTTCCCTTTACCCATTAATAGTGAACACACAAGAATTAAGCATTAGAGTGACATGTGGTATCAAATTCTAATTCCATACCTACTACTACTTAGAACATAGTCAAACTCTCGAGCTAAACATGAATCTCTACTTGCAATATAGTCCCAAGTAATCATGCAACAAACAATTTTTACGGTAAAGCCTCTCATTATGTCAAGATTTCACAAATCGTTCTCATAGGTTGAAGCATGCCCTTGGTTCACTCATTAATCGTGATCATAATGATTTACTCTACCCCTGAGTTCGAGGTGATCTCGTAGGAAGTCCAAGGGTATAACATCCTATGGGACTTAGTAATACCATTAAGCTTTAAACTACACTCGCTTACCAAGTGCCCCAATTTCTTTACTTTAATAGAGTTAACTACTCAACTATCTTCATCTAGATACACATTAGTACATACATTTTCTCCATACACTCATAAATTGGTCCTCGCGACTCTTTTCCCAAGTCATGATCATCCTATACCATTATTGCAAAGGATTCAACATGCTCCCTTGTAAGATTCACTTGCCATTTTACTCAATTAACTCCCAAGGCAACCACATATGCAATCTAAAGAGACTTGCTAATTAAAAACATATCCATCTTCAAATCTATTTCTTTTATTGGGAAAAAAGGATTTAGAAACATTCGTCTTTCTATTGTTTTTATAAGTAATTTATTTGACATATTACCATAACTTTCAATATGTCTTTGGCCTCTATTATGCTCTTCTAATCTCATTAGTCATCTTAAACAATAGTTTCTCATTATTATTTTAGCATCCCACCTATTATTATTCTTTATAATACATTATCCTTCTAGTCATTAGAGTAGCAATTATCATGCCATCTTACATATTGGAATGACTCCCCTTTCTTGTCTATGATCTACCTCTTTGGCACCTATCTTTGTTTATTTATTTCTCCTTGGAAGGTCAAGAGGATTCCTTGAAGCTGTTACCATTGCCTCTTCATCTTCTTAGAAGATGCCCCAATTGCTACCAACAAAATCCCCACATCATAATTATCTCTTGTCTTCTTAATAAATTTACTTTTGCTAATGTGGATGCCATGTGGCATCTTCCTATTTTTTAGGTTGTACACATATAACCACTTTACATGGCCACATTTCCTACCAACATGGCCAAGGTATTTATTGTCTTGGGATTTGATCCTTTATTTAATATGTGGGGTAGAGGTCCTCTTCTTAAGCAATGTGAAGGTTGAGCTAGTCTCTTGCTCTGCAAACACTTAGGCGTTGCATTTGTCATTGTTTTTACCACTTTATGTGAAGTGCAGAGTGTGGGGGTGAGCTCCATTCCTTGACCTGGTTTAAATCTTTACATCCTTTCTTTACCCTAGCTTTTTGCATAGTGCAGAGGTAAGTTCCATTATGCCTATCTCCATTCCTCTGTATGGTCCAAAGTTCTTCATACTTACTTTGCCTAGCTTTATGCGAGTGTAAAGATATTACCTACTCTTCACATGCATCCTTATCTCCACAAGCACAAAGCTTTCTAAGACATTGATAATGGGGCTTTGACCAGATTTATAAAGAAGGTTGATCAAAGGATTGAGACAATTCAACTTTAAACATAAAAGACATTAAAAATAGACCCTTTCTTTGTTAATGATCCATTTTCGATCACACCTCCCCAATGGGAGGGTCTTAGTCCCCAAATGCTTATTGTTGGAAAGGATGGAAGCACGTGGCCTCCATTTCTTTATCCACATCCATTACTCCATCAGATATGAAGGTTGCTTGCATATAACATGTCTCAATTAGCATGCCTTTGTTTTGCTATCACAAAGAATATTCTAATTCTGCTTTTGCATGCTTTAATGAGGTAGGGTCACCAATTTTGACCAAACATTGTTTGTTTTCATTCATGCGTAAGGTTGCATCCCTATCCCATAAGCAGATATTTCCAAACATCAATTCACATGCATCAAGAGGTACTGCATCACATTCTACTTCATCAACGTAGTCAACATTAATGGTAAACCTAATTTTACATCTTTTGGTGATTTTGATGGCATCTTTCTCTTGTGACCATCCCAATGAATTTTACTAGATCATAAGTATCTAGACCAATATCATCAACAAAGGTTCAAGAAATCCATTTGCATTGAGAAAACAATTATCGAATAAAGCATTTACCTTTTGGTTCTTTACTTGAACTTTGAATTGGAATAATGTGCTTCTGTCTCCTCTTTCCCTTAGTTTTCTCAACGTGGTGAAAACTATGGTTTCATCCACACTATAGATGTTCTTTATCACTATTTCCTCCATCATTTCCATTGTTTTTTCTCCTTTGTGGGACTTCTACCATTTTGGATGCAGTTCTAGATGAAGCTTCTGACACTTCTCATTCATGTTCACATCTACATCATAGTGTTTTCAATGCTTATTGTGAACTTTCCCTCTCTAGGTTGTGGATACAATATTCTTACCTTTATTTTTTCTTGTCTCTTCTTGGACCCTCCCCACCCTCTTGAAGTCCAACCCAATGAAAAGAGATTTCGTTCTCACTTCATTTGTGCTTTTCACACTTGCACAATTGCCTTCAGATATGGCTGAATAGGCCTCCAGTTATTTCACCAATACCCAGGTTCTTCCAAATGGATACCCAAGATGATGGCTTACTTTGGGAATTAGATATGTATTCTTGAAATTTTTGTCCTTGTTCTTGCTAAAGGTATTTCTGTTTCATGAATTGTTCCTCCTCGTAACCTGTTGGCCCTTGGTTATGGAAGGAAGTGAATATTATGGAAGAAAGGCGAAGTACGAGCTGCGTGGAAGGCACATAAACCGAGGAAGGGTCGAAGTGGGCAAAGAAGAAGACAAGAAGGACCGAAGTAAAGGAAAAGCTAGTCGTTGGAAGAGAATATCAAGGAAGATAAAGCATCAAAGAGGAGGGATTGTGGACAACTCAACAACCAGAAGAAGACACCAACGGATACCTTGGAGCACCTCATGGAAAAAGAGGAAGGACAGGTTGTCGAAGCCCTGAAAACGCGGGTCAAGTGGACCTAGGGTTTTGACACCTAGACTTCGGTGTAAGGTTGTCTGAGAGTCATGTAATGTATAAATAAAGGTATAGAAGACCCGAGAGAGGGTTCAGTTCGTTCATATTGTTGTTCATATTGTGATTGTTGTCGCTCATGGTTGATTTCTACTGTTGAGAGCAATATTGAGTCTGTATTCTGGATCTTCAGCTGGGTGCGAAGATCAACCCTGTAGCTGGGTGCACAGGGAGAGAAGAGAAAGAAAGAAGATTTGCAGCCAAGTGCGTAGATAGAATTGTATGTTTTCATCTAATATATCAAGAAACACAGTTCTGTGGACGTAGCCCTAGGGAGAGGGTGAACCGCATATATCTTTTTTTCTTTGCGGTTGATGTTGTGCTATTTGCTATCTATTATACTGCTATTGCATGATTGTTAGATCAGAGATATAACTTCGCGAATTAGGCTTAGGAGTGGGAAAATAATATGTAAATTTTTTTGTGTTGTGTTTTGGGAATCACTTTGCATTTCCGCTGGTTGTAGACACCTGTGTCTTGCAACCACCTATTGCTACTTTGGGTAAGACTGCATCTGCTTTGCAGGTGTTTCCGAAAGGGCCAGTGGTTAGGGATTTGTTGGTGCGCTGTAAGAGTTGTACCCTAGGTTTTCCCATGTGCCAACAAATGGTTCGGTTGTCGAGACCTAGCACAGGGGTAGACCGAGGGTTCAATGCTTCAACAACACACCAACAAAACCCTAACTACCGGCCCTTTCGAAAACACCTGCGAAGCAGGTGAAGTCTCACCTGAGGTAGATGTAGAGGGGGTTACATGACTCAGGTGTTTGTAACCAAGCTGGGACACAGATCTGTGATTAGAAAACTTTAGAGGGTACTTAGGAACAACTTATGTTAATTCATTATCTTTCTTCACATCATAGATCAAACCCTAAGTATAGATCGACGCATTAATAATGACAAAATACACTTTGCACTTTGCATCATAAGTCAAATCTAGCACATTCAATGTATACAAAGCATTAAACATTCATAGATCTATCTATCATTCATACCATTCAATGCACTAAGCAGATTCACGGTATAAACATTATAACACAAAACAAACCATCAACACAAGCTTTACGTGGTTCACCCCAGTGTGGGGCTACGTCCATCAATGACTTCTTCTTCTTTATTAGGCTTCAATCTCTTACATCCATCCGCTCATGCGCACTAAGCTACAGAGCCAAGCTTTGCACCAAACAAGTGATCTGCACACTAAGCACCAGATCCACCTTCCCAAAATTAGGTCAAGGCACAAAGCCAACTCCTCTATTACGCACAAAGCCTTACATACACAGTTCATTGCATAAAGGAACTCAGAACTACTTGCCTCTTGCACTTAGCTACTTACACCTCCTTCTAATCTCTCCCTCTACATTACATTCTTTTCTTATTTATACTTTTACATTCCTTACAAAAAGGCCTAAACATGGGCAAACCCATGGGCCGACATCTCCTAAACCCTAATACCCAAAACCCTAGTGAACCCCTTGCTGGGTCCACAAAACAAGTGAGATCTTGTGATCTTAGCTTTGCCTTGGCACTCCATATTCAAACAGCTTGTCGAAGTCCAAAAAGTGGTCAATCCCAACCAATGTTTCCTCAAAACTTGGTCAAGGGCCAACAGGCCCCCAACGCTCACCTATGACTCGTCCCGAGTCACTCTGATCTAGGTAGCGCTACTTCGAAGGCCTCGAGCTTAGCTTGATCTTCCTCAACTTGTTGCTTTGCCTGAGCCTCCTGCTCAATGAACTCTCAGATCATCTGCGCTGTAACATGCCCTTCCAGGCGCTGTTCCGCTGTTGCAACCACTTGGTTTAGTTGTGAACCTTGTCCTTCGATCTCTTCAAACACCGCACATGCTTCCTCCTGCACCAATTGTAGTCTCTGTGTGACTTCCATTATTCTACCTTGGATGGCAGTAATCTACTTCTGGACCATGCCCTCTGCTTGTGATCTCTTCATTCTCTCGACTGCCATGAGTGCCTTCATCTACACTTGAATTGTCAGTGCCTGCTGCTGCGCCTTCTGTAGCTGTGCTTCCAACTTCCTAAGTTCTGGATCTTCCGTGAGGCATTCATAGGTCTGCACACTTCTATTGCTTAGCTGCTTGCATTCTGAGGCGAGGACTCTGATCCTTTCCATTGCGCTCTTAGCTACTTCCTCCCTCTGGTCGCGTACTTCCTGTGGAGTGCTCAGAACTACTTGGATCTCCAACTCCATTACCCTTGCTTGAAGTTGGTGGATAGCTTCAACGAGCTTCATCACTTGAACCTTGATTGCCTCATGTGCCAAGCTTGGCACAGAGCGAAGTGATTTGCTCACCACTTCTTTGACTGTAGTTTTCTCTACGAGAAACTGGTCTTTTTCCCTTTGTATCTTCGCTTTGTCCTCCTTGAGCATGACCCAAAACTCATCCTTCTCGTTTTCATACGCAGTTACACAGTACCATGCAACTCGTAGTTTCTCCAAGATTTGATCTTTTTCTTTCTTCAGGGCTTCTGTAGCCTTTTCCTTTTCCTCCTGGACTCGCCAAAGCCGAGTCTCTATTGCATCTGCCAATCTTCAAAGTTAGGCTGGTTCATCCCCCAACTCTACAGTCTCCGACGAGGAAGGTGCAATAGGTACTGTGAAGATCAATTGAATGGCTCACTGAATTTCCTTAAGCTCCTTCTCAACTCTTACATACAACTCTTCTTGCTTTGCACCATATCCTTGTAAGAGGTCTTCGGACGCATCCTCCATTGCTCCACAGACTAGACCGATGTCATCCTCTGTGAGTGTAGCCTCCATCTGGGGCTTGCTGGCACGGGTCTTCTTTCTTGCCAAAGGTTTCTGCGGAGAAACCTTCCTCTTCTTTGATGTTTCTACCTCGGTAGGGGGATCCTTCGGTGGTGTAACTTTCAGATAATTACGAGTAGCAAAAAGTGGTCCTGACTCAACGTTCGACGGGTTAAATAAGCGAGCGTCGTAACAGATTCCTTCAGCGAACAAGAATTCCTCAATGAATGTGAATCCATCCGTTATGGCGTGGTCTCAACGTCTAATGACGATCTATCCATCCATAAATGCATTTCTTAGCTGTTTGGAGCATCGTTCTAACGACCGAGGCACCTCCAATGGTCATATAGCTTCGCCAGGGTGAAGTCCCATTTTGCGTGGTTCTGCTGTTTTGGCGAGGTTCATATCCTGCAAGCTTTCCTTTTGCGAAGTCCCATTCTGTGTGGTTCAGATCCTGCAAGCCTGCCTCCTGTGAAGTTCCAATCTGTGAAATCTTTTGTCTGTTCTCTGTAACTTCTTGTAGCTTTTCCAACTTATCCTTTTTTTGACTGAGCTTCCTTGCCTTCTTTCCTATGATTTGAGTCTCTCTAACTGTTTTTGGTTTTCTCTTTCCATTCTTATTCTTATCTTCTCCTAGCGAAGTGACTTCGTACCGTTGATGTGCTCTCAAAGGGTTTGAAGTTAATATCCCTTCTCTTACTATTTTATGGGTAGATATACTTATTTCTTGTATGGATAGGTCCTTCAAACCTTCTTGTGTTCTTTCAACCTCGATAGCTAATTCTATGGTCTTCTGTTGTTTCGACTCAACTTCTCGTTCTTCTATCAGTCGATTTATTTTTCTAGCTATGAGATCCCTTAGTTCTTGCTTTTTCTTTTCTGTAGCTTCTTCCTCTGATTTCCTTATGATATGATCTTTCTCGATCCAAGTCTTACTTAGCAAGAGGGGGAAAGGGGCGTTGTTCTCAACAAACCTAATAACTTCAAATTCTTCTTGAGTCGATGTTCCATGGATGATAACAGGTACATTAGCAACTCTTTCACATAGGGTTATCAACTTTCCTTTAAACAAGCCTATCCTTCCTAATGAAGGTACCATAATGGGCTTTCCCAAAATTTCCCAAGTGCTTTCTATCATAATATTCACTTGTGTTTGCTCATCCAAGACACAGTCTATGTCGAAGTCTCCTATTCTTGTACTTATGCATTGTTTTTCTTTCAAGATCTCTGGTAAATTGGTATCTTTGTGATCATTCATTGCTTCTTTTAACTGTATGAACATAGTCTGATCTTTCTCCGATTCTTTCTCTTGATGATTCTTTAACATGCTCTTATTCTCTTGACTCATGTTCATTCTTTCAACTTTAGCAATCATCCTTGGGCAATCCTCAACCTCATGACCAAAAATTTTACAACAAAGACAAATAGGACCTATACCAGGGCATTCCTTAACAAGATGTCCCGGTCTTCTATAGTTATAACATAGGGTTAATCCTCTCTTCCTCTTGTAAGTTCCCCAACCTCTCCTGTACTGTGCACTAGGATCACAGTGCTGAGCCTGTAATCTGCAAAAAATCTTTCTAGGTTCCTGCATCCAATTATTAGTCCAAAATTTATTTCTATGCATAGGAATAACATATCTTTCTTCATTTCTATTAGCCTTACTTAGATCAACTCTTTCTTCTAACTGTACCCTAGCTTTAAGACTAGGACATAATCTATCAAACATACCTAGATTCATGCTTCCGAAACAAAAATTTTCACTTATCTTATTCTATCAAGTACAAAGCTTTACCTCTTTCAAGATCTTACCTCTTTTCTTTAGATCGAGTTTATTTCTTAGCATAGAGCTTCGCAAGTCAAGTAGAATACTGTGCACTGCAGCAACAAATATACACACAAAGCTTCTCTTTTCTTTACTTCAGTTCCCAACAATTAGAGTTTTAGGTCCCGACATAATAGAGTTGAAAGAGATCAAGTAGAAGGTAACTGAACCTGTTTGGGAATTCAATCAGAGGTTTAAGACTTTGTCAGGTTGTTTAAGTTTCCAGATCCTAGACTTACAGAATAAATAATGGTTCATCGCTGCCCTCCTTCCACACATTAGGGTCTCCCTGATGCAACAGAAGGTTGCTTCGCAGGCTGAATCACTGGAGATCGTCATGAAATTAGAAGTAGCCCCTATAGGAGAATCCAGTCCAAGTATGAGTGAGATCTTGAATCAATTAACTAGTTTATTTTTACAGGTGGAAGATATGAAGAAAGACAAAGGAAAAGAGAAAAGAGAAGATATACGGTGTATCATATGAAAATCGGAAGGCCACGACAAAGAACATTGTCCATTATTTCATGAATACTTGGCTTCTGGAGCACATAGCCCTTTGAAGCAAGCTACTGTAATCTGGTGTGAGGTATGTATAACTAAACATCGCCCTGGTGAATGTTATTATATGGAAAAATATGTGAATACACCTACCAATATTTACTGCACATTCTGTAAATCTGTGGGGCATGACAAGAAGGATTGTAGGGCTTATGATCTCATGCATGAAAGATCAAGGGATACATATAGAATCCAAGGAGAAGCTGAGAAAGGAGGAAATAATGTGTAGTTCAACTTCCCAGGAAGAGGAAATTTCAACCCTCGTGGTGGATTCAAAGGAAGAGGACGAGGAGGAGGTATGGGTCAAGGTAAAGGTCAGATCATTTGTTATAACTGCGCACAACCTGGACATTTGGCAAGGGATTATAAGAACCCTTGTACTACTTGCAACTACTGTAACTCATTTGATCATGTTATCGAAGAGTGTCCAATATTGTTAGCTAAACTTCAGGAGAGACGAGGAGGAAATCAACAAGTCCAATTAATATCAGCAGAACCTCGCGGTGAGGACCCCAGATTCAATGTTATTACTAGAGGAGGTGCTATTACAGGAGAAGATAGGGTGACTCCAAGAAAGACTACAGAAGTATCAGGGATCAGAAGAGCTGCAGAGAAGGCACAATTGTTTGATCCAAGGAAAGAGAGACATACTTTCGAGGAAGCAAGGAAATAATTTGTAGGAGAACAAGTTTCTTCATCTAAGGCACAACCAGAAGTCAGGGAATGCGAAATGCCACAAACATTTGATCAGTTTGTCTTAGCTAAACAAGGAAAAGAGGTAAGCAAGCTCATGGACTTTTTATACACTTGTATCAATTTGATTAAATATGAAAAATATGTGCAAGAATTACAAAACTTAGTAAGACAATATGAAACTGGAAGAATAGACTCTATGCTAAGTAGATTTGTGAATCAAGTATCAAGGAAAAGAAGGAAAAACAAGGAATTACACCTTAATGCTCAGATTGGAGACTACGACGTGGACTATGTGGTCCTCGACTTGGGATCAGAAGTAAATGTTATGACAAAGTAGACTTGAGCACTGATGGGAAAACCTAGATTGATTTACTCTCCTATCAGGCTCAGGATGGCTAATCAGCAGGCGGTGAGCCACTTTGGAAGACTAGAGCATGTCTCTGTAGAGATCGACGGGGTAAGGACATTTGCAGACTTTGAATTGATTGATATTGTTGATGATACTTGTCCTTATCCCGCGCTGTTAGGAATTGATTGGGCCTTCAACAATTCGACTATTGTTGACCTAAAAAAAAGAAGAATGACATTCGAAGATAATGGCCTTAAGGTCATTGCACCTCTGGACCCGGATGAAGGTCGCAGATACACATAACCGATAAGAGAAGAAGACCGCGCATATGAGCTAGAAAACATCTACAAACTGACAGCAAGACAACATGATTATATAATCCCACAACATATGGAAATATCAGTTGGAAAAGTGAAAGTGCATGTTCATTAGATTTAGAGGAAGCATTGGAAAACTAGTAGAACAAAATGTATGAAGTCTCTACGCGGAGATGTGCCAGGTTGACCAGAGCAGTTCGCTGGATGGACACAAAAGTAAGTAATCTTCCTACATTCGATGGTTTGAATCATTTGGAGACATTTCTAGCTGAATTTGAGAGAATTGTACCAGTACAACAGAGGATGTTGGCACTGGACGAAGCCTTGAAAGCCACACCAGCTAGATGGCGGGGAACACACAAAAAGAACATCGCAGAATGGGTACAATGTCGCACCTTATTGACAACGTGCTTCTCAGACCAAGACAAAGGATGCGAAGTTCGTTACACAGGCCAGAGTTGTCCTAAGGACCATATGAAAAGTTGTGAGGAGGCTTGGAGCAACATTCCTAGAGAACAATGGGTACATAAGTTCATTAACACATTGGACACTACACCTATCAACTGGTATCTTCAAGTAGAATTGTGCTTCGTCACTACAGATTGGTACGATATGACTCAGAACTTTATAGCTACCTTCTTATTTGAAATTCAGTACCCTACAGTAGATAAGGCTTTACAAACCATAAGACAAAAGGTCTTTGAGGAGGCACCTAACCCCCCTCTTGACCAAGAAAAAGATGAATGGACTACGCCTCTTCAACAATTACAAGAGTGCTACAATATTAATGCTGATGAGGATGATGATCCGAGGGATGTAAACATTTTAGAAACTGAAGGAAAAAGAGACATAGAAGGGCCAGGGATTGAATTACCCTTTGTTGGACAACCCATTAAAATTAGGAAGGTTAATATTGGAACCGAGCAGACACCTAAGTTAGCAAATGTTGGAGACTATTGGGATGATGCTACGATTAGAAAGATCACATAGCTATTGCATGAATATAAAGATTTACTTGCAACCAAGTTCACAGACATGAAGGGGATTAAAGGTACCATGGGAGAAATGAAGATCCCCTTGAGACCAGATGCAAGACCCATCAAGCAGAGACCCTATAGACTGAATCCCAAATATAAGCAGAAATTTAAGATTGAATTGGATAGAATGATGGAAGCAGGAATCATAGAACCAGTCGAAGAATCTGAATGGATCATCCCTATGGTGGTCCAAGACAAGAAGTCAAGAGAAATAAGAATTTGTGTAGATTTAAGGAAATTGTATGATGCATGCCTACATGACCCCTTTCCTACACCCTTTATTGCTGAAGTGTTAGATAATGTAGGAGGACATGAGGTCTATTCATTCACAGATGGATTTTCAGGTTATCACCAGATTCGAATTTCTAAGGAAGATCAACATAAGATCACATTTGCAACGGAATGGGGTTCTTTTCAGTACACGGTGATGCCCTTTGGCTTGAAGAATGCACCAACCATATTTTCTAGGGTGGTGGTTGAAGCATTTAAGGACTTTTTACAGAAGTTCTTTGAAGCATATTTTGATGACTGTACTTTTTTTATCCTAATGAAATATCATGTTGAATGCTTGAGATTAATGTAAGATAAGTGCAAGAATGTCATATTTCCCTGAATCTAAAAAAGTTATCATCTTTTCAACCTTTGGCGTGCTGCTAGGGCATATTGTGTGTAAGCAGGGATTGTTGGTAGAGTCTTCCAAGATTGCTATCATTGTTGATCTACCTCCCCCTACTTCAGTTAGATAGCTGCACACTGCATTGGGGCACACTGGATACTACATGAAGTTTATTAAGGGTTATTCACATATAACAACATATATGGAGAAGATATTAAAGAAAGATAGTAAGTTCCAATGGACAAAAGAATGCCAGCAGAGCTTCGACACAATAAAGCAGAAAATGGTTACTGCGTCTATCTTGGTTTTTCTAGATTGGAGTAAGGAGTTCAATGTTCACATCGATGCTTCGTCCATTGCATTAGGAGCAGTCTTAGCACAGCTTGGTGCAGGAGACATTGACCACCCCATAGCCTTTGCTAGCAGGAATCTTTCTACAGTTGAAAGGAACTATACTATGACTGAAAGAGAAGGCTTGACTATGGTATATGCGCTGCAGAAGTTTAGACACTATTTGTTGGGAGGACATTTTAAGATGTTCACTGATCATTCTGCATTGAAATACTTAGTCAACAAGGCAGTGTTGTGGGGAAGAATATGCATATGGCTACTACTATTCCAGGATTATGACTTTGAGATTGTGGTCAAGCCAGGAAGAATGAATAAAGGACCTGACCACTTATCTAGGTTAGAACATGGAGAGGAACCTACTAGTCTGGAGGATACAATTCCAAATGCACAGTTGTTGGCCATCAGAAAAGTCGATGATCACTTTGCCGAGATAGTTCAGTTCCTATCCACAGAAATGGCACCTCACGAGTACACAATCATTCAGAAGAAATAGTTGGTAGTCCGCGCTACTAACTTTCAACTTATAGCTGGACAATTATATAAGATGGGACCAGATGAGATCCCAAGGAGATGTGTTATGGAGGCAGAAAGACCATTGATTCTTGCAGAAGCACATGAAGGAATTGCAGGAGGACACTATGCAGGGATAGCAACAATGTAGAAGATTCTCATAGTTGGTCTCTTGTGGCCTACTTTACATAAGGATGCTAAGGAATACTACAGAGCCTGCGATGTGTGTCAAAGAGTAGGGAAGCCTTCTAGAAGGGATGAAATGCCTTTGGAACCGCAATTAACACTACAAGTATTTGAGAAATGGGCTATTGACTTTGTGGGACCTATTAACCCACTAGAAAAGCGCACAGGAGCTCGATACATCATCACTGCTACAAAGTATTTGACCAGATGGGCAGAAGCAAGAGAAGTTAAGGACTGTAGTGTAGACACAACTGCGTAGTTCATATTTGAGGATATTATAACCAGATTTGGATGCCCGAAGATCCTCACGAGTGATCAAGGCACACACTTCATCAACAAAACTATTGAAGCCTTGACCTAGGAGTTCGAAGTTCACCATCAAAAGAGCACACCATACCACCCACAGGCGAATGGTATAATCAAATATTTCAATAAGATAATGGAGATAATGCTGACTAAGATTTGCAGTGTTAACAGAGATGATTGGGGTCTGAGAATTCCGGCAGTATTATGGGCTTATAGAACTACTTGCAAAAAGTTAACAATGCATACCCCATTCAAGTTGGTATATGGCTTGGAAGCAATGGTACCTATGGAATATTTGGTTCCTAGTTTAAGAATTGCAACATTTACAGTTATGGACAACACATGCACTGTTCAAGACATGCTCGCACAGTTGATTGAACAAGAGGAAGACAAATTTATTGCAGGATTTCATCAGCAGGTACAAAAAGAACGAGAGAAGGCTTACCATGACAAACATATCAAGAGGAAAGCATTTAAGCAAGGATATTTGGTAATGTTATTTAACAAAAAGTTCATGAAGCATCCAGAGAAGTTTAGGACACATTGGCTCGGACCATTTGAGGTTGCCTATCTCACAGAAGGAGTTGCGCAGTTGAAAAATCTTAAGGGAGAATGGAAGGATGGGTTAGTGAACGGGAGCTGGTTGAAGTTGTATTATGACAACTAACTTCCTTGCAACTCTCAGTAAAAGATAAGGAAGAAGGGTCTAGGTACCAGGTGCAATTGAAACTGGGTACTAGACATAGAAAATAAAGTCTGCACAAGATGGGGAGGGATAGAGCAGAAAGCACAGGCTGCTCCGCGCAGTCTGCAGTTGAAGTGATACAGAAGGCTCAGTCTTGCAGTGACTTGGGACGAGTCACATGTGAGTGTTGGGGACTTGTTGGCCCTTGGTTATGGAAGGAAGCGAAGATTACAGAAGAAAGGTGAAGTACAAATTGCGCGGAAGGCACATAAACTGAGGAAGGGTCGAAGTGGGCAAAGAAACATAAAAGAAGGAGCGAAGTAAAGTAAAAGCTAGCCATTGGAAGATAAGATCAAGGAAGATAAAGAATTAAAGAAGAGGGATCGTGGACAAGTCAACAAGTGGAAGAAGACACCAACGGATACCTTGGAGAACCTCATGGAAAAAGAGGAAGGACAGGGTGGCGAAGCCTTGAAAACGTGGGTCAAGTGGACCTAGGTTTTTGACACCGAGACTTTGGTCTAAGGTTGTCTGAGAGTCATGTAATGTATAAATAAAGGTCCAGAGGACCTGTGAGAGGGTTTGGTTCATTCGTATTGTTGTTCATATTGTGATTGTTGTTGCTCATGGTTGATTGCTGCTATTGAGAGAAATATTGAGTTTGTATTTTGGATCTTTAGCTAGGTGCGAAGATTAACCCTGCAGCTGGGTGCACAGGGAGGGAAGAGAAAGAAAGAATATCTGCAGCTAAGTGAACAGATAGAACTGTATTTTTTCATCTAATATATCAAGAAACACAGTTCTGTGGACATAGCCCCAGGGAGAGGGTGAACCACGTATATCTTATTATCTTTGCGGTTGATGTTGTGCTATTTGCTATCTGTTATACTATTATTGCATGATTGTTAGATTAGAGATATAACTTCACGAAGTAGGCTTAAAAGTGGGAAAATAATATATAAATTGTTTTGCATTGTGTTTTTGGAATCACTTTTCATTTCCTATGGTTGTAGACACCTGTGTCCTGCAACCCCCTATTGCTACTTCGGGTGAGACTGCATATGCTTCGCAGGTGTTGCTGAAAGGGCCATTAGTTAGGGCTTTGTTGGTGCATTGTAAGAGTTGAACCCTGGGTCTGCCCCTGTGCCAACATAACCTATGGGATAGAACTGTGATTTCAACAATTCCTTAAAACTTTCCCATTTTGTAACCATGGGATTCTTGCCTAGCCTTGAGCCATCTATGTAGATCTCTCACAATAACTGAGCATGTGCAAACATTTTCAATAAGGAAAAATAAATCCTTTGGGTTTCTCTTATTTAAACCAACAACTGAATTTCTCAAAACTTCACCACAATATGTATCCATTTCAAGTTTTCCTTCAACCTTAAATGGAGTATTTGAAGATGAAGAAAGAGAGTTGGTATTAGCCAAATCATTAGGTTGTTCACTCCTGAATTGTTCTTGTATTTTTTTTTGTACTTAGTCCTTGCTTCATATCTCTCTTCATTCATCACAATCAATAGCTCCATGTCACTGTATTGGTGAGTACAATAATGCTTTGCTCAAGTTGAGTAAACTTTACTTTGGGGTCTTCCTTGGCTTCTTCCTCAGAAGTTCTCGTCATTTTCGATAGTCAAATTCTTCAAAGACCTTGCAACAATGGCTCTCCACTCTTTTGGTATACACTGTGAGTGTTTAGAATACAAGTTGTTCACCAAGTGCTTCGAAGCCTATGGCTAAGTTGATTCACCAACATGGACCTTGAATAATTTTATGGAATTTAGTTGTTTTTTTTTCTTTCTCTATTTTCTATTTCATTATGCGTTGATTCTCCGTGTGCAATACTTGCATATTATAATTGAATTCATAAAATAGTGCTCAATAAAAACAATCATAAACAAAATAATAAAAGAAATATTTTACCCTAGACACCCATTTTGGGAAAGCAACAAGAAATAACCTTTGTTTTGCTTTTGTTTATGCTCAATAATGATTACAAATAGGAGTTATACATTCTCAAACATATATTTTGTGTATTCTTACTCCTTGGCTAGTTACAAATCACATTTAGTCTCTAAGATCATATTTGTTTCCCATGGATAGGCTCACACACTCATGTTCGTCCTCATGCTTCATGCTCTCAACCTTCATCCTATCTTCTCATATGCCATTAATGTCCCAAACTTTTGATTTCCAATGCCAACTCACAACCAGAATCACTCCCATTTCTTGTCTTCGATATACCTATTTATTACCCCTTCTTGTCGGTTTCTTTCTCCTTGGAAGGCCAAGAGGCTCACCCAAAGTTATTATAACTTCTCCCTCATATTATTTATAGATGCCTCAAATGCTACCAACAAACCCCCCCAACATAATTTCCTCCTATACTGAATTTTTGGCATTGTAATTATTCTTTTTAGGGTTAATTTTTATGGTATGGATGTCATATGACATCTTTCTATTCATTGGGTTGTAGACATGTCATTGCTATACGTGGCCATGTCAACCGCCATCATTGTTGGGATTTTATTTTTCTTGGTATCTTATCATTCCTTCAATCTATGGGTGGATGCCCTCATCTTGTACAATACAAAGGTCATGATGTGGAGGTTGGTCAAGTGTTGGTGCCCTATTATGCAGTTTTGTTGTGCATGCCTTGTTTTTATCCTATGCCTCTTGTTTTTTTGTTGTGCCCCTCATTTAGACTATGTGCTAAGATTGTGATTATTCTTAGAGTCGACGTGCTTTCCTATCCTTAAGATATAAGGTTGTGCTAGAGGTGGTTAGAATTGTAATTGATTTGTAATTGTATTGATATGTATTTAAGGAAATGTGATAAGAGGGAAAATGGTTGGTTGTTGGTCGTTTGATGGTTAGGGGTTGGATAATGGTTATATAAGGTTAAGTTATGAAGTTTGTATGAGATAAAGGAAATTGAAATCATGGTTTTAAGCCCTGGATTGTTGTATGAACTTGTTTCAAGGATTGAATGAGAAAGACTGTATGTTGGTTTCCCCCCTTTTAATTTCTAAGTATATTGATGTGATTGTGTAATGGAATGTATGTTGGATGTTGTACATGTTAATGTTCTACTTTATTTATGATTAAATTCTATTTCAGTAATTATCATTAGCATCTCAGGTGAGACCTTATGCATAATTGAATATTGAATATTCCAACATTAATGGGTTTATTATTGGTCTAAGTTCAAAACCCTGGGTTTGAAATTATCGTCGATAATAGGTTTCCTTTCTAGGATGAGCCAAATATACTAGAGGAAGCGTGGATATGTCATAGAATCCATCATGAAGGGAGATACAATATTGGATGATCGAGAAGGAAGTTGAGTTCACCCAGAAAGAAACTTAGAATCTGCTACACATCACCCTGAAGCATGGAAAGACATGGATTTGTATTTTGACAAACACAATTTTTTTTTTGTTGAAGTTCCTATTTTATTGCATGAATGGATATGAAGGCAGAGGAAGATTAATAACTTAAGACGTTCCCAAGAACTAGTAGTGTGGGATCGTGCAACTGTTGAAAGATTACAAATCTGAGACAATAAATGGACTCGAGTAATTGATTTATGGTTTATTAGAATCAAAGAAGGGTACATTGTGGACTTTTTTGTATAACACAATAGCTCTTTTAGCGTTGTTGAATGTGAATTTAAGGCTAGTTTGGGAGGTAGAATGTTAGAAGAAATACCACTTTGGATCAAAATGTTGTTCATAAAGAAAGGGTTGTTGAAAATGAGGCTTGATAGCATGCACACATAAGTCCTTCACAATAGGGGGGTGGGGAGTGTGTAGGTAATGATGTGACAAGGTAAAATAAAATAAAGATGGATCCAGAGGCTCGAAGAAAAGTGAGAGTAGATAGATATGAGAAAGAAATCTGTTGCGTGAGGTAGTTTGGAAGGTCCAGTTTGACAGTACTAAGAAAAGGGGAGAAGGGAGAAACTAGTAGTGGAGCAAATAAGAAAGCAATGAAAGAGACGTAGGAGGAAGACACTATTGTGGAGATTGCATAAGAGGTGCACAAATAAGAGATATAGACACTACAATAAGGTAGTGCACAAGAAGTGGCATCCCTAGCCCATGCCAAAGGAAGTGACAATAGAGGAGATGCAGAGAATATTGGATCTCGGTGGTTGATTAGAAGTGGAAATGCATGGATGAAGACAAAAGTGGATTTTCAATTAGTGGATATATTCAGAGCGATGTTGAGGATGACTTAAATGAGGGTGAAGATACCTCAACGGTAGTGGGTATGTTGTAGAACATGAGATTGGAGGAGTCCTTTAGATCCAAAGAAGAAGTTCGAGAGGTAAGATGGTATAATCCCCTCTTTGAACCACCCCTTGCATGTGCACTATTAACAAAAGGAGAGAGTTCAATAGAGTTCAAAGTGAGAGTGACAATTCAATAGAGAATATAGGGAACAATACCAAGTAGGGAAAGCACAACAACCAAAAATTTGGATTGCTCAATCTTAGGAACAACACATGACCTTGCATTAAGATTTCTTGTGTTCCATGGGACTAGGAAGGATGATGTAGAAAAGTAAATATAGATCAGATACATGTGGATATATGAGAAATATGGATACATGTGGATCTCAGATCACTGAATGCAACTTGTCTACATGGACCCTTTCCAACATTGTTTAGTGATGAGGTATTAAACAACATAGGAGGAAGAGAAGCTTATTCATTCGTTGATGGATTTCCAGGGAACCATTCAATTATAATTGTAGAAGAATACACGACTAAAATAACCTTTACAACTTGTTAACACTCTATAAATTTTTTCTGACTGATAGACAAACGACAAAGGTAACTATTTCAACCAACTTTAGAGTTGGGCACTAGCCTACTCAACTTAGAGAGGGTTCTCTCGTGTCACTTGATATTTCTTTGGAAATCAATGGCTAGGTTTAGTTTGTTCTGTTTTTTTTTTATAAAGTTGCTGGCAAGGAAGGGGAGGGTCACTCAGGGCTATGGAGTCAAAATTATGAAATTGAATGAAAACAATGACTGGCCTGTAGAACTCTACAGAGGATAAAGGCTAAATGAGGCAATGAATCTAATTTGTAAATTGAAATTGTGCAGAGTGTAGGAAGAAGGAGAAAACAAGTAACTGCATCAGAGCATTACTAAAATGAATTCTGAATTAGTTAAGAAGAAATACACACAATTTAAATTTCTTAATCCAAGAGCATCATAAGATGAATTCTGAGTTTTTAAGTATCCAATTTAAACAGAAGACAATGCAAATGGAATAAAATAACATAGGAAATACATACAATGAGAGAAGACAAAACTCATATCACCACCATTAGAATCTTTTCATAGAGACTTCAAAATATTTTGCATATGTATTCAATTTAGCTTCAGAAAAATTACAATTTAGTTCAGAAACAACCAAAAGGTTCCCTTTCACTTCTTCCAACCATGATACATATGTATCTCTTAACATTTATACAAACAGTGAGTCCCTTCGTTTCCAAACCAGTTACAAATAAAGAAACGTTTCGTTTGGAAACCGTTTACAAGAAAAAATAGGCTTCCAAACGCCACCTGTAATTCTCAAACTGTAATAGATTTGTAAAATATGAGAACTATTTTTGTAGATAAGATCATTATGAAGAAAAACCTCTCTCAGTTTCTCTAAATTCATCTCCAACTGGCTGGAATACGTGCCGTAAAAACATGTCTCGAACAAGAAATCATGAAAACTGAAAAATAAGGTTCAAACATTTCTTCGAATGTCCCAATCCGTGACACCTGTGTAAAATCCAGGGGAGGTTCTTGTATATAAGATTTTCTTGAGAAAAAACCACTCTCGGATTTGTGAAATTTTTCTCCATCTGTCCGAGATCTGTATTTGAAAAATATGTCTTCCCACAAGAAAATCTTTAATCTAGAAATGTAAGGCTCCAAGATGTCCTTGATTCTCCCAGTATGTAACAACTATGAGAAATATGGGAGAGGTTATTATTCTTTGGCCCGTGATGAATATAAACCTCTTTCGGTTTCTCAAAAAGTGATCTGGTTTTCCTGAAATTCACCTCGGAACAAGACTGGTCAAAATCATTTGAAATCTGGAAACTGAGACTTGAAAACTGATATACGTGAAACTGATCAAATTCGTCTGCAAATGGTTTAACCCCCAACTTACTTTATCTAGCCATTTTGCAGCAATCTTTGTAGCACTTGTCTTTCAGAAATTTTGGGGATGAGGCAAAGCGGTTCAAGATAGACTGCTTTTCGCCCCGAAATGAATCTGGTGGTGCCATGTGGTCCCAAGTCGAAACCACGGTATTCTTATCGGCCCGCTTTCAATAATTAACCTCTGCGCTAGTTCTCCACCTGATATGATCCCTGACCATTGATCTGTGGTGCTTGAGATTTGTGGCCCGCCGGGTTCCATCAACTCCGCACTCCCGCTAGCTTTAGCCTCCTCTCGGTGTATTTGGCCCTGTCTTCTAGTTTATCACGCTTCCACATTATTTTAGCACCTCTCTAAGTCTTGGAAACTGGATTTCTCACATAAATTATTATAGTGATAACATGGGCTCCAACTGGGGATGCTATCCTCCCTATGAGGTAGCAAAGATTGGTAGACCAAGTGCCTATCCATTGGGTTGTTCCCAAAACATTTGCGTACCCTGCTCTGACCTGTCACCATTATCCATCGGTAAAATGTCATTGTTAATTAATCCTCAGATACTTGGTAGAGTCCCTGCAACCAATCACCCAGATGCTTGACATGGCTATGCACTCATCTTGAGTTAGCCTTTGAATAGATTTTATGTTCATGGCGAATAGAAATTTTAGCTCCTCCTCGATGTCTTAGTTTTTCACATGGTCGCTGGGTCTTTATCAATAGGCAAAAAGATCTCATAATGGATATAACATACAACACTAAATCATGAAATACATCAGCAATGTAGATCTAGCTAAATAGAGGAGATTAAGAGAATATTGGATCTCGGTGGCTGATTAGAAGTGGAAAGGCATGGATGAAGTCAAAAGTGGATTTTCAATCAGTGGATATATTCAGAGTGATGTTGAGGATGACTTAAATGAGGGTGAAGATACCTCAATGATAGTGGGTCTGTTGTAGAACATGAGATTGGAGGAGTCCTTTAGATCCAATGAAGAAGTTCGAGAGGTAAGATGGTATAATCCCCTCTTTGAACCACCCCTTGCATGTGCACTATTAACAAAAGGAGAGAGTTCAATAGAGTTTAAAGTGAGAGTGACAATTCGATAGAGAATATAGGGAACAATACCAAGTAGAGAAAGCACAACAACCAAAAATTTGGATTGCTCAATCTTAGGAACAACACATGACCTTGCACTAAGATTTCTTGTGTTCCATGGGACTAGGAAGGATGATGTAAAAAAGTAAATATAGATCAGATACATGTGGATACATGAGAAATATGGATACATGTGGATCTCAGATCACTGAATGCAACTTGTCTACATGGACCCTTTCCCACATTGTTTAGTGATGAGGTATTAGAGAACATGGGAGGAAGAGAAGCTTGTTCATTCATTGATGGATTTCCAGGGAACCATTCAATTATAATTGTAGAAGAAGACAAGACTAAAATAACCTTTAAAACTTGTTAGCACTCTGTAAATTTTGTCTGGCTAATAGACAAACGACAAAGGTAACTATTTCAACCAACTTTAGAGCTGGGAACTAGCCTACTCAACTGAGAGAGGGCTCTCTCGTGTCACTTGATATTTCTTTGGCAATTAATGGCTAGGTTTAGTTTGTTTTGTTTTTTTTTTTATAAAGTTGCTGGCAAGGAAGGGGAGGGTCACTCAAGGCTATGGAGTCAAAATTATGAAATTGAATGAAAATAATGACTGGCCTATAGAACTCTACAGAGGATAAAGGCTAAATAAGGCAATGCATCTAAGTTGTAAATTTAAATCTTCTAGAGTGTAGGAAGAAGGAGAAAACAAGTAACTGCATTAGAGCATTACTGAAATGAATTCTGAATTAGTTAAGAAGAAATACACACAATTTAAATTGCTTAATCCGAGAGCATCATAAGATGAATTATGAGCTTTTAACTATCCAATTTAAACAGAAGACAGTGCAAATGGAATAAAATAACATAGGAAATACATACAATGAGAGAAGACAAAACTCATATCACCACCATTAGAATCTTTTCATAGAGACTTCAAAAGCTTCTACATATGTATTCAATTTAGCTTCAAAAAAATTACAATTTAGTTTAGAAACAACCAAAAGGTTCCCTTGCACTTCTGCCAACCATGATACATACGTATCTCTTAACATTTATACAAACAGTGAGTCCCTTCGTTTCCAAACCGGTTACAAATAAAGAAACGTTTCGTTTGGAAATCGTTTACAAGAAAAAATAGGCTTCCAAACGCCACCTGTAATTCTCAAACCATAATATATTTGTAAAATATGAGAACGGTTTTTGTAGATAAGATCATTATGAAAAAAAAATCTCTCGGTTTCTCTAAATTCATCTCCAATTGGCCGGAATACGTGCCGTAAAAACATGTCTCGAACAAGAAATCATGAAAACTGAAAAATAAGGTTCAAACATTTCTTCGAATATCCCAATCCGTGACACCTATGTAAAATCTGGGGGAGGTTCTTGTATATAATATTGTCTTGAGAAAAAAACTCTCTCGGTTTTGTGAAATTTTTCTCCATCTGTCCGAGATCTGTATTTGAAAAATATGTCTTCCCACAAGAAAATCTTTAATCTAGAAATGTAAGGCTCCAAGATGTCCCTGATTCTCCCAGTATGTAACAACTATGAGAAATATGGGAGAGATTATTTTTCTTTGGCCCGTGATGAATATAAACCTCTTTCGGTTTCTCAAGAAGTGCTATGGTTTGCCCAAAATTTACCTCGGAACAAGACTTGTCAAAATCATTTTAAATTTGGAAACTGAGACTTGAAAACTGATATATGTGAAACTGATCAAATTTGTCTACAAATGGTTTAACCCCCAACTTACTTTTGCTAGCCATTTCACAACAATATTTGTAGCGCTTGTCTTTTAGAAATTTCAGGGACGAGGCAAAGAGGTTCGGGATAGACTGCTTTTCACCCCGAAATGCATCCGGTGGTGCCACACGGTCCCAAGTCGAAACCACGGTATTCTTATTGGCCCACTTTCAAGAATTAACCTCCGTGCTAGTTCTCCGCCCGATATGATCCCTGACTGTTGATCTGCGGTGCTTGAGACATGTGGCCTGCTGGGTCCCATCAACTCCACACTCCCACTAGCTTTAGCCTCCTCCCGATGTATTTGGCCTTGTCTTCCAGTTTATCACTCTTCCACATTAGTTTAGTGCCTCGTTAAGTCTTAGAAACTGGATTTCTCACAGAAATTGTTATAGTGATAACATGGGCTCCAACTAGGGATTCTATCCTCCCTGTGAGGTAGCAAAGAATGATAGACCAAGTGCCTATCCATTGGGTTGTTCCCAAAACATGTGCATACCCTGCTTTGACCTGTCACCATTATCCATCGGTAAAATGTCATTGTTAATTAATCCTCAGATACTTGGTAGAGTCCCTGCAACCAATCACCCAGATGCTTGACATGGCTATGCACTCATCTTGCGTTATCCTTTGAATAGATTCTATGTTCATGGCGAATATAAATTTTAGCTCCTCCTCGATGTCTTATTTTTTCACATGGTTGCTGGGTCTTTATCAACAGGCAATAAGATCTCATAATGGATATAACATACAACACTAAATCATGAAATACATCAGTAGTGTAGATCCAACTAAATAATATCACACACGAGCACCAATCCAACTATAATGAAAGGGAACCTCGTTCACCACTGTCCAACTCTGTATAGCAATTTTCCATGGTGAGTGACACCTTAACATTTAGAAACTTGGGCAACAAAAACACTTTATTTGCCTCAGCTCACCACACGACCTTTGCAAGCAATCACACATATACATTACAAACTGAAAGATTTGACGAGTATAATTTTTATCACAACTTCCGCTCTAATTCTAGGTACTTCAATTGGATTGCTGCCAGTACACGATATCTGCTTTAGATGAGAAGTGTATGTCCTATATTAAAGCTATTCCGTTGTAGTAAGAGTCGAAGTTGTGAATAATTATTCTTCATAACTTTTCAAAAGATATGAGTAGGTGGGGAGGGCCATTGTCAAAAATTTGAATGGACTGGATGGGACAGGGATGTCTCCACTGTCCCTTTTATTTCTTTACATATCACATTCATTGAGT
>ML832124.1:101811-115384 GCA_009831015.1 Picea engelmannii | reverse complement strand
CATGGTATTCCTCAATTGTTGATTTTAGATAGAGACATAAAATTTACATCCGGTTTTTGGAAGGAATTGTCTGCAGGGATAAAAAACTAACTTGAATTTCAGTACAATCTATCATCCACAAATGGATGGATAGACGGAAAGGACAAACCAGATCATAGAGGATATTCTCCGTATGTATGTAAGAACAAAACCGACCAAGTGGGAAGACTACCTGCACTTGGTAGAATTTGCATATAACAATGGGTACCAAACTTCGACTAAGTTGATTCCTTTCGAAATATTGTATGACAGAAAGTGTATGACTCCAATTAGCTGGGATAACCTGGTTGATAGACTCATGATTGGACCAGAGATGCTCCAAGAAATGGAGAACATGGTAAGAAAGGTACAACAAAACTTGAAAGAAGCACAGGACAAACATAAGAGCTATGCAGATCAGAAATGAAGACACTTGAAATATCAAGTGGGAGACCATGTTTATTTGAAGGTCAAAGCCCAAAAAAGCTCATTGAAGTTAGGGAACTGTGCCAAGTTGGAACCCAGGTTTTGTGGGCCCTTCAAGATAGTAGCTCAAATTGGACCCGTAGCATATCAACTTGCACTTCCATCTAATCTAAGAATTCATAATGTATTTCATGTTTCTTTCTTGAAAAGATATATTCATGAACCTACTCATATGATTGATTGGAACTTGGTGCAAGTGGAACACCCGTGCTTTCTGGACCAGAGATAAATAGCACTTCGGAATAGAGTCGTCACTCAGGTAAAGGTGCAATGGAAGCACTTTAGTCCTGAGGAGTCCACTTGGGAGTTGGAGGGAGATTTGTGGAAATATCATCCAATCCCGTTCCAAGAAAGTAACGAACATTGAGGATAGTCTTTTACTGAAGGGGGAAAGAATGTGACATCCCCCAAAAAAAAAATATTTTGAAATTTAAAATTTCTAGAAACTTATTCCGTTTTTAGTAAATTCGAATTTGGAAATTTTTTTCCATGTATGGTAATTCTGAATTTCGAATTTGATAATTCTAATTAATTATTATGAATGTTGGGAAGAGATTTGATTTGAATCAACTAACTATTTGACTATGGCACTTGTATAAAAACATAATATTTTATATTGATTGCAGGAGGACAAATGGAACAACCATGTTAAAATTAGCTAGTCATGACTCCATAAGTGGGGAACATGTTGGAACTACCTCTAGGATGATTGTTACAAGTGGAAAATCAGTGATTTGGCCATTGGCTGCCCTTGAGAATCAAGGATTTAGAAATCTGTGAAAATCCCCAAGGGAGGGAAAAAGACCTAGGAAAATTGATAAATAGTATATGTGAGGAGGCAGGAAGCTGCCAAGTATGCTAGGGAAGGAGACTATTGATTTACTTTTTGTTATGAACAATACTTGATTGTGACGAAAGGGAAAAACTATTGGAGCTGTAGGACATTATTGAGGAGAAGTTTTTCCATGTTTGCCCTCATGGATTCATGGTCAGGCTAGGGGTTGAATTGGGCAAGTGGTTTTGGCTGCGCTGTTCTATTGTTGGGAGGAACGTGGTTCTTCCCTTTGTATTTTAGCGTATTATTTTAGATATGTTATTATGCTACCTTATCTCGCTGAATGTTATATGGTTAAATACTTGATAGAATGCATCTGTTAATTCTATCTAGGAATAATATTAAGGATGAAAGATTGAATGCATCCTATTGAACTTAGGGAATTCTAGAATGTCTCCATACTAGTTCGGAATGGATTTTCCTTGCTGCATCATATTACTGTTATGAACATTAATTCCCATATGTATACTAGTTGAAAGGATATGCCTAGTCAATTCTTATAGAAGATTTGTGCTGTGATTTGGATTACTACTGTAGTAAGATAAAACATTGTAGTTGAAACCCCACAAATAAATTGTAATTCATATTGGGGTCATATGCGTATTGAATGCCAATGGAAAACTACATAGTGTAGATATATGTATATGTATGGACGTATGTCTACTTTCTAGTATATAAAGGCATGCACAATAGTAGAGTAATTAACCGAGATTTCTTCCATGTACCAGCTAAACAGTCATGATTATTAGGAGATAACAATAATCACAAGTGCCTAAGATTTATATATATATATATATATATATATATTTAAATTACAGAAGAGACCTTGCAAATTTCAAGAATTATCATAGAAACCTACAACATTTACACATCTTTATATCAATTGGTGTTTTAATGAAAAAGTTACAGGACAAATTGGTCTATGGGGCCACAGATTGGAATGTTGGAGATTATATTTGGAGTGAATTGGTTAACACAGTTTAGTTACCAGAACTAATCACGAGAGGCACAAAGGCCCAAGGAAAAATGGACATCCCGAAAATTCACATAATTTATTCATACTCCTGAATAAATTCATAACTGTGTAAATAACAACATAATCACCTGGAAATCAAAAGGGGAAGCCTTTAACACGAGTACAGTATAAGCGAAAATTGAATT
Organism: Picea engelmannii; assembly: GCA_009831015.1. Classification (NCBI taxonomy): domain Eukaryota; kingdom Viridiplantae; phylum Streptophyta; class Pinopsida; order Pinales; family Pinaceae; genus Picea; species Picea engelmannii. The sequence goes on along the minus strand of ML832124.1, from coordinate 112,884 downwards.
TATTTACCATCATGCTATCTGGAGTCAACTATAGATAAGATATACATATAAGTTGGCAATATCCGAGTACCTTTATTCAATTCAAAATCATTTTCTTGGAAGAAACCAATATGGTGTTAGTATATTAAATCAATGAAATAACCAGTATGACATTACAAGAAAGCGAGAGGGAAACCACGAAAATTATTTTAAGAATATATTACATATCTCATCTGGTTTTTGGAACCAATAAATATCCCATACCGTGTTCTATTTCAACGATAGAAATTACCATCACAAGATGGACTTCCCATAATCAAACGATACCAAAACTGAAATAGAACTACACTGTTAATAAAAGGACTGGAAAGGGACCGTGCCCTTCCTCTAGAACAAAAGAATGAGACAGAGAGGGTTACATGCATGGAACCCAAATACCTTTGTTTCCAAGGATGGTCAGGGTATCCAAAACTGCATACTAACAAGGACTCTGCAAAATTTGTACCATTAAAATATTAGTAACTAAATATTCCATTGAAATATTAGAACTATACGAAAGAAGGGTGAATGTAATTATCCACAAAATGGAAATATATCACTTGATGAAACCTGTGCTTTTCTTGGATTTGTTGTGGGCATGATCCATTTTCCCAGCCGTGGTCATCCACCAACCGAAAGTGGAGGAGATAGCTTGATTAAGCTGATGGGTACCTCACATCAAAGAGGGCCCCATCTTTTGTTACAACATTCAGTTCAAGAAAGAAGTTATACAAGAAACTATGGTTGTCGTAAATATAACAGTAGTTCCAGTACCAATTCCAAAGACATTAAACAATGAATGATTATACTATGAGGTACATACAAGATACATATAATATACTAGACAAAATATTCGTAAGGAGATAAAATTGAAATACAGTTAATATGAATGTTAGACACACGAATCCGTTTCTTTTAAAATTTACAAAGAAAGGATTAAGGTAACATAGAATTATTTAGCCTATTGATAGACTACGGTAAGTCAATACAGAACCCGTAAACATTTACCATTTACATGATATAAATCTTTCTTACCCGAGAGGTACCATTAAATTAGGATTTAAAATAAAAATAAAAATAAAAAATATGAAAGATCTTTTCAGGGGCACTCTCTTTGGGTTACGAGTTATTGGTGAGGATTGTATACAAGTGAAAGGGAAATTTGAGGAATATGAGAAGAGATGGGTCGAGGAGAACATTATTCACATACTAATCAGAGTATAACTAGCCACGATATGAATTTAGAGCGTACGAAACAAATAAAATTTATTTAATGTGGACAAGGAAATACTACAATTACAGTGCAATGCTCTCACCCTGATAAACTTAACTTCTGAAATGGAATCCGTGAAAGATCCTGCAAAAACTCAATACCAAATGATAATATAGGATAGTGAAATAGAGTGGGAACATCATGCCCTAGAGGCAATCTACTTGCGAAACACCAAGAAAACAAAGGAACGAGGTATCAAGCCCTTTCAGAATTTCCAAAATAGATAAGAACGCAGTAATAAAACAACTTAGTAGAGGGGAGGAACTTCCAGGGCCTTCCTGGAGAATTGGCAATGAGAGATTAACCACTTACAGATAGTATAATCACTACGACACGTAGGTTATCCATAGTGGTTGCAAGAGAAAGAGAACTTGGCCACAAATCTATGACTAGAGATGCGAAAATAACGAGATAACTTACCAGTGGGTTAGATAGTGATGTAACCTCCACTATGAGAAAATCCTCACTGTTGTTTCCCTTCACCAAGAAATCAGACACACAGAGCTAGAATTCCAGAGAACCTCCCCACAACAAAAATCCATTAACCTAGCGAACTCCTTCCTTGGAGAATAAGGTTTACGGGTACGAATGACCAGGTGATGAGATCGACTTGGCATGTCCACATTGGGTAACAGGTCAGGTGAAGGCCTCGACTTTAGAATGTACCCTACCCCCTTTAATGCCCTGGCCGGGATTAAGTACATATCATACCTAACCCCCCTTTGGTATTCAATGAGCCATGGATTAAGGAAGCGCCAGAAACCTTTAACCCCAAATCAAAATAAATGCAGTTAATATAATGTATAGTTGACACTACGTTCGGAAAGGTGGAGCCGAATGGGATTTACTAGCCTGGAAGAGTGCTATAACATATTTGTACTCGAAGTTTAACTAGAAGGCCTTACCTAACAACTATCCTGTATCCAAATACTTTAAAATAAAGGGGCCTACTGATATTAAACTTTTCGCAGAAGAGTATACTCTAACACTCGACCTTTTACCTAAGTCGTAGGTATTGTAAATTTATGGTAATGGTTTATGTTTATGGTCTAACACGTATGTCTTAATCCATAAACCTAAAACTCATTGTATTGTAAGCCTATGGTAATGGTTATAGGAACAAACAGATAGGAAAGTAATTATAGTTACATGACTTTAAATAAACATTGAAATGTGGAGTAAGCACGTCTTATATCATCGGTTTGAAAACATTAAGTTGAGTGGTGATGAAAGTTGACAACAGCAAGGACTCTAGCAAACCTTCAGAATCAAGCATTATAATAGAAAGCCTACCTTTCTTGATTATCAAAGCTATTCAAGGATAAATGTACAAATAGATTTTATTTTTTTTTAGACAGTTTTTGAGATACATTACAATTACTTATTAAAGGGGGAGTATTTATCCATATGTATTTTGGTGTCCTCCCATCTATTCCAACTGGCTCGTTTTGGTAGTTTTCTACTTTGGAAGTTTTTTTCTAGTTTTTGGGTCCCCGACTTTCAGGGGCATTTTGAGGCCATAAAAAATGTTCATAAGGATCACCACAATTAGATTATAGATAGAGTCAAATTATGATGGAAATATGTGTATTAATTGGATATATATTTCCATTGGGCTATCATTCACCTAAAATGAAGATCATATGAAGAAGTTATGAACCCAGGAAGCTGAAGTATTAACTTACCCCAACGGGGCCCACATGAATTTTGGTAATTAATCTCCTAGGGTAATGTTTTTCAATGTCTAGGGTTTTGGCTTTCCTGTTTATTGTAAAACATCTTGGAGAGCCTAATTTTAACCATCTTCATGTGAATGATCACAACCATCACATATCTTCTCAGAGATAAGCTGCCACCATTCTAGCAAGCTCGTTTTTCATTTCATTTTATAGTTTCAACACATTTTCTTATTGAATAGAAACCAATTTTACTATATATTTGTTATTGTATCTCTGGTATTCTTGTGTTTCTATGTTAATAATAATAATAATATGTACTCATTTCATTCTTCTCATAAAATCTGGATTAGTGGTATCATTGTGGTCTTCTCCTTGTCGTTCTTAATGCATGTCCTCGACATGGTTAGAGTACAAAAAAATAGGTCTCGAGCTTGTTTATATTAAGTAAAAAAACTATCGCAAGCCCAAGCGACCTCTCTTGGTGAAAGAAATTAAAAATGGCAGGACAGGAGATCCTTTCAAAATGTTGCTCGAAGAATCCCTCACACAAAAGAGGAACTAAATGATGGATAGTTTTGCACAAATCCTTCAACGTATACCAACAGACGACGCATCTTCCTTGAGTGGAGGATTCTCCCCCTTCAAGGTAAAAATCAACTTTTATGTTCCCATATTTTAAGGTCTATACATGTAGATGTTGTAGAAAAATGGTTGTATCTGCTAGAAGGGAATTTTCTATCCATAAATTTTCGAATAAAGAAAACATTACATTTGTGCTCCTCAAAGTCATTCCCTATGTCAAAGATTGGTGGGAGAATTTATCTAAGAAAAAGGAAACAGAGGAACCCTCATTATTTACAGTCGCGGTCACTTGAGAATCCTTTAGGGATGCTATGAAGGAACAATACTACCCTGTCAGAATTTATGACGATCTGTATACAAAATGGGCCACACTGCGGCAGGAAAGTGACCAAGTAGTTCCAGAGTTCACAAATATATTCCATACCTTTTGCACCAAGTTGGGTATCAAAGATTCTTAGTGACATCTAGTACTCATGTATAACGGTGTTCTTCATAGATATATATAGGCCGAAATGTAGTTTTTGGACATATTGTCCTTGGGCATGACCTATCGATATGTCATCAAAATCGAGAAAAATATTCAATAAAAGATGCAAAAATTTGGGCCTAGGAACCCCGCACATCAAAATCAAGTAAAGGGAAGCCCTAACCCTTAGAGAAAAGGACAAATAAAATATGAAAAACCTTAAGACAACCAGTCTAGGCCTCAAGTAAAGAAGGACATCATAAAGACAATGAAAGACAATCGAAAGTGGTGCAACTTCGATAAGAGCCCCTCGCATAACATTGTTGATTGTCGCTGAAAAAAATCTTTGGTGGCTGACGTGAAAGCCTCTAAATTAGATGCATGTTCCAACTCTGAGTCAGAACCAGAAGGGGGGAGATGTATCATTAGTGTGGATCCCATTACCATTGTTTCTTCCACCAAGGTCTAGCTTGGTGAACCACACAATCCAGAAGGAGAGTGTCTCTTTCATTCACAGATGTGGGTAAAAGGCACCCCGCTGCAATTTATCGTTGATAGTGGTAACCAGAAGAACCTCATATTAGAAGAGGTCATCAAGAATATATCCCTACTAACAATTTTCCACTGACATCCCTACACGATTGGATGGCTCTACGAAGGAAGTGATCTCTGCATCAGCCAACAGTGTTGCCTATCATACGACATCAAGCCCTTAAAAAATGACGTATTGTGTGATGTTGCTCCTCTCAAATTTTGTAATTTTCCTTTGGTCCAACCTTATTTATTGAAACTTCATTATGTATACAATTCTATGCCTTGCAGTGTTATTATTACTTTGAACAGGAAATTGTACATGCTACATGAAGCAATCCCACCTAGTGCTATTTCCTTGATATCTTCCAAGAAATACAAGAAGGTCATCTCTCTGACTAAGAATTTGGTCTTCCTTGTGATTCGATCTCCATGGCCGACATCTTCACATAGAAAAATAAAGTGGACAAGGTCATGGAAGAATACAAATATATCTTCTTCTCAACTTCCGGGGTACCTATTCACTGTCAGGTCAAGAATCCCATCTATCTGACCCCCAACGCACCACAGTCCAATTGGCCATTCTACCACCGGTCTTTGTTAGATAATTAGGATATCAAGAAACATATCAAATAACTGCTCCAAAAGGGGAACACATGTCTTGACTCATCTCCTTGTAGGATCCTAATCGTTTTGGTACAGAACAAAGACAGGACCTGGTGACTCTGCATTTATTAGCGAACCCTAAATAAAATCATATTCGAGAACCGATACTAAGATTGATCTGAAGTCTAGATACCACCAGGTCCCCATAGAACAAATAGATGTATGGAAGACCTCCTTCAAGTCAAAAGAAGGTTTTTTTGAATGGATAGTCATGCCCTTTACTTTGAAAAATGATCCATCAAATTTCATGAGGATGATGGATGATATCCTGCAACCTTTCAACAATACTTTTGTAGTGGTGTATCTGGATGACATCCTCATCTACAATAAGACTTGGGTGGAACACTTGTAGCATATTCAACAGGTTGTACATACCCTTTGGTAGCACAAGTTATATGCCAACTTGGAAAAATTCTCGTTTGTCATGGACATGTTGTAGTACCTAGGCTACATCGTGGATCAACATGGTGTGCATGTGGATCCAGCCAAGATCCAGTTCATCTGTCACTGGCCAACCCCAACCACACTCACTAAGCTTCAAATCTTCTTAGGCATTGCCAATTTATATCGTAGGTTCTTCTTGGGATTCTCCCATATTGCATGGGCCCTCAGCCAAGTAACTAGGGGTGGTGGTAAGGAAACACTTATGTAGGGCTTGTCCCAACAAAAAGTGTTTGATGATTTAAAACAATGCTTGTGCTCAACCCCAACACTTTCATTACCAAACCTACAACAACCCTTTGAGATCAAGACATATTCTTTAGACTATGTTGTGGGTGAATTTCTCACTTGAAATGACCACCGTGTGGCCTATCATAGTGAGACGCTATCATATGTTGTCCATAATTACCCTACTTATGATAAATAAATGTACTCCATTGTGAAAGCCTATCATCATTGGAGACACTACATTCTCATAAAGGATACAATCATCCACATGAATCATAGGCCACTATAGTTCATTCAGACATGAGGAAAATTGTAGAATGACCTCCATCAGAAGTGGTCCCCATACTTGGAGCAATTCCACTTCAACATCAAGTATAAAAAAGGCAGTACCAACTGAGTTGTTGATTTACTTAGTCGACCTATAGTCACAACACTCACAACGGTGCTAGACTCTTGCGACCACAAGACCTGCAGATGGCCCAACCTCTATGAGTCAGACCCGGACTTTACCACCACATACCAAATGTTGGGCGCAAACTTAGTTGTCGCTAATTTCCATCTTTAGGAAGGGTTATTGTGGTGATTGGGCCATGTCTGTGTTCCTTCAAATGAGTGAGTGAAGCTGATTTGGGATGTCCACTACAGCTGGATGGCAGGACACTTGGGCATCGAAAAGATAGTGGCAGTGTTGCAGAAACATTTCTACTCGCCGAAACTTTGAAGGGATGTCAACAAGTATATCAGGTCCTTCATTTCCTGCACTATTACAAAACCAAACACTAAGGGATAGGGCCTATATACACCCCTTCCTAATATTGATAGTCCATGGGAATCCATCTCAATGGACTACAAGTAGGGCCTTCCATCCACCAAGAGGGGAAATGACTGTGTTTTTGTGGTTGTTGATCGCTTTCCCAAGATGGCAATACTAGTCGCCTGTAAGAAAAGAATCACAACAGAAGCCACTGCCAAGCTCTTATTTGAACTACTATGGGTACATTTTTTAATCCCACAAACCATTGTCTTAGATCGAGACAGTTGTTTCCTCAACACATTATGGTTGAGCCTATGGTATTTTTTGGACACCAAGCTCACCAAATCTCGTACCTTCCACCCTGAAACAAATGGCCACACTGAGATCGTCAATCATATGATCGTGCATATCCTCCACATGTACAATTACAAGCATCCCTACAGATGGGATGTGATTCTTCCCTATGTTCAATGTAGCTACAACCGAGCCCTACATAGCTCAACCAGCCACAACCCCTTTTAGGTTGGTTTGGAATTACAACAATTTGGTCCCATGCATGTTTCACTACCTCTTGCGGCCACCCCAACTGACTCATATCCTACTCCAACTGAAGCTGAAAAATCCTCTTGGTTCATTGAATGGATCCAACACATCTGCTAACAGGTTCAAAATATTTTACAGAAGTCCAATTCCAAGTACAAAAAGTTCCATGATCAACATCAAGTGCCACATAAAGTTTAGGTGGGAAACAAAGTGTTTTTTCACTTGCAAAAAGAATGCCTTACAAGGCCCTATCAGAAGCTTCTCCCACTCTGTTATGGACCTTACACCATCACTAAGGTTGTTGGTGACAATGCTTTTGATCTCGACATTCCCCCTTTCCTTGGCACACACTAGCAAAGGATCCAACTTTATCGAGTTGTCAAACTAGGGAAGCTCCTACACTAAGGCAAGTGACACACTTGGGGCCAAATCTAGCAGGAATTTCCTCATATGATGGGGGAAATCAACAAAATGGAGACCATTTATTCCTAATGGGGGAGGATATATCCATATGGATTTTGGTGGCCTCCCACCTATTCCAACTAGCTCATTTGGTAGTTGTAAGTTTCGAAGTTTTTTTCTATTTTTTGGGTCCGTGACTTTCGGGGCCATTTTGAGGCCCTAAACAACGTTTTTAGGGCTTGCCACAATTATACTATAGTCAGAGTTAGAGTCTGAAGGAAACATGTGTATTCCTCTGATAGACCTTTCCAATAGGCTATCGTGTGCCTGAAACGGATATCGTATGTAGAAGTTACAACGTTGGGAAGTTGGTGTACTAACTTACCCCAACGGGGCCCACACGACTTTTGGCACTTCATCTCCTAGGGTTATGTTTCTGGATGTATAGGGTTTTGGAATTCTTTTTTATTGTAAAAATGATTGGAGAGCCTCATTGTAACCATATTCTTGCGAATGAGTGCATTCGTCAGGTCTCTTCTCAGAGATAATCCACCACCATTCTAGAAAACTCATTTTTCGTTGCATTTTACAGTTTCAACACATTTTCTTATTAAATAGAAACTAGTTTTACTATATCCATGTTACTGTATCTTTATTATTATTATATTTTTGTGTTAACAATAATAATAATATGTATTCATTTCATTCTTCTCATAAAACCTAGATCACCAACAGCCTCTAGACAACCAGTCCAAGACCCGGGACAAGAAGGGTAAAGGAAAGATGAAGAATGGCATTGGGAAGTGGTGTGATTTCCACAAAATAACTTGGTTCAACACCGATGGGTTTTTCTCGAAACAATCAAAGCTAGATGAGGTTGAATACAAGGAGTCAAACCCTAATTCAGAATCCAATCCAGAAAATATTAAAACTTGACAGAAAATCAACACAGACCCCACTGCTACGATCATAACAATTCAACCAGAAGAACCAATAGATCCTGAAGATGGGGAGCACCTCTTCCATTCACAGATATGGGTTAAGGGGACCCCATTGCATTTCATTGTCGATAAAGATAGTCATAAGAACCTCATATCAGTTAAGGTCATCAAACAGTTGGGGTTGTCGACAACACCACACCCATAGCCATACAACATCGAGTGGCTTCACCAGGGACAAGATCTTCATGTCAACCAGTAGTGTCACCTGTCTTATGGCATCCATCCCTTCAAGTATGAGGTAGTTTGTGATGTTGCCCCTATTGATGATTGTGATTTCTTTTGGGGCCAACCATATATGTGGAAACATCATGTTGTTTATGAGTTTAGCCCTTGTAGTGTCATTATTACTTTGGATAGTCATCTCTATAGAATACCATAGGTAGTTATGACTATTTCTCCACCAAATCCCTATCGTAATTTAATCTCTCATACTACAAAATTCATCCTATTCACAGTATGTTCAAAGGATGTAGAGAATAAAACTACAACCATTGTAACATCAACACCTTCTATGCAGCAAAAAAATATTTTTGAAGAAAAAGAAGATATTGTTTCTTCACCTAGAATGGTTCTTGCACAATGCCCCATCAAATCCAGAGACAACAGGTTGGTGGAAAAGATTCAACCCCACCAACAATAGGTTTGTGATAGTCTTCCACTGACCAAGAAATAAAAATTCTCCAACAAGGCACGCATCTAACCAAGATTCAGATTCAGAAAATTCTTTCCCCTCTTCCCTGGAAACTCAACACAATGGTGAAAATTTACTCCTAATGAGGGAGGACTGATCCAGGTGGATATTGGTGGCCACCAACCTATTCCAACTAGATCCTCTTGTCATTCTTTATTTCATCATGTTCTTCTGTACTTATTTGTAATTATGGGTTCTACACTTCCGGGGTTGTCTGAATCCCTATGCATCTTCTAGGTGGAGACTGGTGGTCTCCCACCTAATCCAACTGACTTAATTTGGGATTTTTCATGTCAACACATATTTCTATACTTCGAGGGCCATTTTGGGGCCCTAAACAATGTTTTTTGGGGGTCCCACAATCAAACTGTAGAGAGAGTGAGAGTTTGATGACGTAATGTATAGTTCTTGAAAATACCTTTCCAATGGGATATCATGCACCTAAAACATATATAATATGAAAAAGTTACGACCCGAGGAAGTTAATGTATTAACTTACCCAAACAGGGCCCACATGACTTTTGGCGTTTCATCTCCTAGGGTTAGGTTTTTCGATGTCTAGGGTTTTGGAATTCATGTTTATCATAAAAATAATTTTAGATCCTTATTGAAATCATATTCATGTGAATGAGCGTAGCCATCACATATCTTCTCAGAGATAAAGTTACCACCATTCTGGCGAGTCTTGCACTTTGTATTTTTAGAGTATCTTTACAATTCTTTCATTAATATAAATCAAGTTTTGTTGTATTTATTTGTTTCTCGCAATTTTCATGAGTATTTCATTGTAATTGGTGTGCTTTCATTTCATTTTGAAAATAATCATGACCTCAGTCTTATCAGTATTAACAATCATACCCATATCGGATCAAGAATCCTTGAGGATTCTTAGTTGGTTTTCAATATCATTGGCATAAAGAAGAAGATTCATGACTATACTAGTGAGAGTAGGGCCGACACAACCTTCTTTTTCCAAGAAATCTTCTAACTTGTCAATGTATATGCCAAAAAGAATAGGGGACAAGGGACAACCTTGTTTGATTCCAATATTGCAGTTAATATCTTTTGACCAGCCCTCAGTTTTTTTAAACTTAGAAATAATGTTCTCATACATCCTTATTGCAACATCCCTCAACTTGAGAGGCACTTTTATCTCTTCCAACCTATTCCAAAGGTTTTTCTTAGGAACCATGTCAAAATCTTTTCTAAAGTCAACAAAACAACAAAAGCGATTGGTTTTAGTATTGCATAACTCTAGTGAAATGATCCTAAAGGTAACAATATGGTCCACGGTTGAATGATATCTCTTAAACCTGGTTTGGCCTTTAGCTCTTTTACCATGAATTTCTAGCAAAAGGCTATTCTTCTTTTCCAAAGTAATTCCATAAAGCTTCGCTAAAATCGAGCTAATCATAGTGGTCCTATAATTAAAGCGAATGTTTATATCCCCATATTTAAAAATAAGAACAATGAGGCTTTGTGTCTAGGGTTTAGGGAAGCCCTGCTTGAATGCTAAATTGAAGAGCTTTAGTATGTCAGGGATAAGGATAGGCCCTCCGATTTTAAATTTTTTAGCTTGGTAGCATTCAATGTCCTTAGCTTTCCCATTTGCAAGTTGCTTAACCACAAACTCTATGTCATATAAAGAAAAAAAATATTCCTCTGTAGAGACAATGAGGATGGTGTCCATGGAATTAGGGAACTCGTAAAGACTTTTAGGTAGGAATTCGAGTCCCTAAAGGAAATCCTATTATTTTCTTTAGTATTGTGGTTTATAATTTGGCTCTAGAACATCTTA
>ML832124.1:77967-88789 GCA_009831015.1 Picea engelmannii | reverse complement strand
TGCCCAAGAAACCCTTGATGGTGGAAGAAAAGAAAAATGGTTGAGTATAATATTCTATTAACCTGTTGCTTGAAAAAACTCTCATGTGACAGAGGGATGAAAGGATCGATAATTTTGCACACATCCTGCAACGCCTATCAATAGAAACAGGTGTGTATTCATCAAGTGTCCATTTTCGAGGAACCTCTCCATTCAAGGTACAAGTTAATTTTGATATTATTATATTTGAAGGTCAGATAGATGTAGATTCCCTAGAAACATGGTTAAATCTATTAGAAGGTTATTTATTTATTCAATTTTTTTATGACTGGGAAAATATCACCTTCGCACTCCTCAAGGCTCTCCCCCATGTCAAACAATGGTGGGAAGCTTACTGGGAGAAAATTTCCACAGAGGAATCTGGAATATATGGGGTCGAGCCCACTTGGAAATTTATTGTGGATGTGGTAAAGGAACATTACTATCCTATTGATAACTATGAATACCATTACATGAGATGACCACAATGCGGAAAGAGAAGAGCCAAACAATGTTGAGGTTCACAAATACTTTCCATACATTACACACCAAGATGGCTATCAAAGATGCTGAGAAACATATGGTTCTGAAATACCATGGGGCTCTACATAGATACATCCAAACTGAAATGGATTTCCTAAAATTCTCACCATTGGGAGCTTCCTAATGATATGCTATAAAAATTGAGTAGAAATTTAGGCACCAGAACAAATGGGAATTTGGATCTACAAGTATGCAACAACCAAAGCATGGTAAAGATGAACCTAACCAACTGTTCCAGATGGATTTTGGTGGCCTCCCACCTATTCCAACTGGATCATTTTGGCATTTTTCCAGTTTGACACTATTTTTCTAGATTTTGAGTCCTCAACTTCCGGGGCCATTTTGAGGCCCTCAACAACAATTTTAGGGCTCGCCACAATTAGAATATGGTCTCAATCAAATTATTATGGCAACATATGTATTTCTCGGATAGACCTTTCTAATGGGCTATTATGCACCTAAAAAAAAGATCATATGCAGAAGTTACGACCCCGAGAAGTTGATGTACTAACTTACCCCAACAAGGCCTAGATGAATTTTGGTGCTTTATCTCCTAGGGTTAGGTTTTTTGATGTCTAGGGTTTTGGCATTCCTTTTTATTGTAAAAATTATTGGACAGACTCATTGTAACCATCTTCTTGCGAATAAGTGCAGTCATCACATCACTTCTCAGAGATAAGATGCCACCATTCTAGCAAGCTTGTTTTTCGTTGCATTTTATATTTTCATCACATTTTTCTTATTGAATAGAAACTAGTTTTACTATATTTATTTTATTGTATCTCTATTATTATTGTGTTTCTATGTTAAGAATAATAATAATCTGTATTCATTTCATTCTTCTCATAAAATCCGAATCAGTGGTATTAGAGAGGTTTGCTCCTTGTCATTCTTAATGAATGTCTTCGACTAGGTCAGGGTACAAATAATTGGGTCTCGAACTTATTTATATTGAGGAAAAAATCTTTTGCATTCCCTAGCGACCTCTCATGGTGGGAGAATATAAAGATGATGGGAGAGGAGATCCTTTCAAAATGTTTCTCAAGGAATTCATCACACAACAAAGGAAAGAAATGAATGAAAGGGGTTCCTCGAGTGTAGACATCGTCCTTTAAAGGTAAAAAAAAAATTTGATATTCCCATATTTGAAGGTTAGATAGACGCATATGCTGTAGACAAATTGTTGAATCTGCTAGAATGGTATTTTTTTTTCCATAAATTTTTGAAGATAGAAATGATTACGTTTGTGCTGCTCAAACTGGTTCCTCATGTCAAATATTGGTGGGATACTTTCTGTGAGCAAAAGGAAACATAGGAACCCTCATTATTTATAGTCACGGTCAGCTGGTAATCCTTCAGGGATGCTATCAAGGAATAATACTACATTGTCAGAAGTTATGATGACCTATATACTAAATGGACCATGCTATGGTAGGAAAGAGACCAAGTGTCAAAGTTCACAAATATATTCCATACCTTGCGCACCAAGATGGGTATCAAATATTTTGAGTGACATCTGGTGATCAAGTATTGCGGTGGTCTGCATAGATACATCTAGGTCAAAATAGAGTTTTTGGACATCTCGTCCTTAGGCACGGCCTATCGATATTCCATCAAAATCAAGCAAAAGATTAAAAAAAAGAAGGTGCAAATTGGGCCTGGGAACCCCTCACATCAAAAGAATGTAAAGGGAATCCAAAGGCTACAAAACAAAGGACAGAGGAAATATGGACATCCTGATGAAAACCAATCTAGGCCGCAAGAAAATAAGGACAACAGAAAGACAATGAAAGATATCAGGAAGTGGTGAGACTTCCATAAGAGCCCCTACCATAACACTACCGATTTCTGCTAAAAGAAATCACTGGTGGTTGAGTTGAAAGCCTCTAACTCAAATGCAGGTTTTGACTCTGAGTCAGAACTATAAAGGGGGATATGGATCATTGATGCAGAACCTAGTGCCACTGTTTCTACCACCAATATCCAACACGGTGAACCAGGTGAGAAAAAATAAGGCGAGCACCTCTTTCATTCATAGATGTGTTTAAAATGCACCCTACTATAGTTTATCATTGATAGCAGTAGCCATAAGAATGTCATATTAGAAGAGGTCATAAAGTGTCTAGCCCTACTAACTACTCTACACTCATAGCCCTACACGATTGAATGGCTTCGTCAAGGAAGTGATCTTCACGTCAATCAACAGTGTCGTTTGTCATACATCATCAAGCACTTCAAAGATGAGGTATTATGTGATGTTGCTCCTCTAAAATTTTGTAATTTTCTTTTGGGCCAACCTTATTTCTGCAAATTTCATGTTACATATGAGTATAGTCCTCGCAGTGTTATTATTACTTTGAACATGAAATTGTACAGGATACCCGAAGTAGTCCCACCTAGTTTTATTTCCTTGATCTCTGCCAAGCAATGAAGGAAGGTCATCTCTCATACTGGGAAGTTTGTCTTCTTCATGATTCACTCTCTTGGAGAGAGAAATATTGCAGCCACATCCAATGCCTTCGCAACCGACCTCTTCACATAGCAGAAGCAAGTGGACAAGGTCATGGAAAAATGCAAAGATATCTTCTCCTCACCTACCACGGTACCTCTACATTGTCAGGTCAAGCATCCCATTGATATGACCCTAGTGCACCACTACCCAATGGACCATTCTACCACCACTCTTTTTTATAGAATGAGGAGATCAAGCAACAAATCCAAGAACTTCTCCACAAGGGGAAAATTCATCCCATTTCATCGCCTTGTGGAATCCCAATAGTGATGGTGCATAATAATAACAATACCTAGCGACTCTACATTTCTTACGGGGCCCTAAATAAAATCACAGTGAAGAATCAATACCTGATTCCCTGAATCGATGATATCCTTGAACAACTCAAGGGGGAGAAATACTTCAGTAATATTGATATAAATTTTGGCTACCACAAGTCCCCATAGAATAGACAGATGTATGGAAGATTGCCTTCAAGTCAAAAGAAGGTATTTTCGAATGGTTGGTCATGCCCTTTGGTTTGACAAATGCTCCAACAACTTTCATGAGGATGATGGACAATATCCTACGACCTTTCACCAATACTTTTTTCGTGGTGTATATGGATGACATCCTTATCTACAACAAGACTTGGGAGGAACACTTGCAACATATTCAGCAGCTTGTGCACACCCTAAGGTAGCAAAACCTATACACCAACATGGAAAAATTATCCTTCGACATGGACAAAGTCCAATACCTAGGATACACCATGGATCAACATGGTGTGCATGTGAATCCATCCAAGATCTAGGTCATGTGTGACTGGCCAACCCCAACCACACTCACTAAGCTTCAAAGCTTCTTAGGCCTTACCAATTTCTATCATAGGTTCATGTTGGGATTCTCCCATATTTCATGGGCCCTCGGCCAAGTAACCAAGGGTGGTGGCAAGGAAAACTTTGTGTGGGGCATATCCCAACAACAAGGATTTGATTATTTAAATAAACACTTTTGCTCATCCCCAGTACATTCATTACATGACCTACAACATCCCTTTGTTATTAAGACAGATGCTTCATATTATGTCGTGGGCACAATTTTCACTCAACACAACCACCCTGTGGCCTATCATAGTGAGACACCATTAGATTTTTTTTGTAAGTACCCTACTTACGACAAAGAAATGTACTCCATTGTGAAAGCCTACCCCTAGTGGAGACATTACATTCTCAGGAAGGAGACAGTCATCCACATGGATCATAAGCCATTACAGTTCATGCAGACACAAGGAAAATTACATAATGACTGCCATCAGAAGTGGTCCACATACTTGCAGTAGTTATATCTCCACATCAAGTATAAAACAGGTAGTACCAACCGGGTCATTGATTGTCTCAGCCAACCTCCAGTCACAACACTCACCAGGGTTCTAGACTCATGTGGCCACGAGACCTCTAGATGGCCCAACCTCTATGAGATAGACCCTAAACTCTCCACCAAATACAAAATGTTTGGTGCAAAATAAGTTGTCTCTAATTTCAATATTCAGGAGGGGATATTGTGCCAATTGGGCCATCTTTGCGTTCCATCAAGTGAGCAAGAAAAGATGATTTGGGAAGCCCACTACAGTTAGGTGGAAGGAAAATTCAGTGTCGATAAGACAATGGTAGTGCTGCAGAAACATTTCTATTGTTCGAAACTCGAACAAGATGTCAACAAGTATATTAGGCCTTGCACTAACTGTGTTATTGCCAAATCGACCACTAAGAAACAATGGCTATAAAACCCCCTTCCTACTCCTGAAAGGGCATGGGAATCCATCTCAATGAACTCGATGTTGGGCCTTCCATCCACCAAGAGGGGAAATGACTGTGTTTTTGTGGTTGTTGATCGCTTTTCCAAGATGGCGATCCTCGTCACCTGCAAGAAGAGAATCACAATAGAGGCCACCACCAAGCTCTTATTTGAACAAGTATGGATACATTTTGAAATCCCACAAAAGAATTTATTTGATCAGGATAGTCGGTTCCTCATCACATTATGGTCGAGCCTCTGGTCACTGTTGGACATCGAGCTCACAAAATCCATTGCCTTCCACCTCCATACAGATGGCCAAACTCAGTTCAAAAATTGAATGATCATTCATATCCTGCGAATATAGAATTCCAATCACCCACACACATGAGATGAGAGTCTTCCCTATGTTCATCATAGCTACAAATGAGTCCTACATAGCTCTATCATCCACAACCCCTTTCAGGTCAGGTTGGGATTCCAACCATTGGGTCCCATGGATGTTGCACTACCTCTTGCATCCACCCTGGCCAACTCTTCTCCTGATCCAATGGATGCTGAAAAATCCTCTTGGTTCATTGAGAGGATCCAGCACATCCTCTAATAGGTTGAGGATATTTTACATAAGTCTAATTCCAATTACAAGCAACGCCATGATCAACCTTGAGTGCCACATAAGTTTCAGGAGGGAGACAAAGTGTGGCTGCACTCGCAAAAAGATGTATTCATTTCATTATGATCATAAAATATGGATCAGTGGTATTAGAGCGGTCTGCTCCTTGTCGATCTAAATGCAAGTCCCCAACGAGCTGAGGGTACAAAGAATTGGGTCTCGAGATTGTTTCACTTAAGGAAAATATCTCTCACACACCCAAGCGACCTCTCACGGTGGGAAAAAATAAATACAATGGGACAAAATATCCTTTAAAAATTAATCCCTCATGCAAAATAGGAATGAAGTGATGGATAGATTTTGCAAATGCTTCGGAAACTATGAACAAGTGACACATCTTCCTCAAGCAAATGTGTCGCCCCTTTCAAGGTAAAAATAAACTTTGATATTCCCATATTCAAATTTTAGATAGATGCAAACATTGTAGACAAATGGTTGTATATGGTAGAAGGAGTCACAGACGCAAAGAAAACCCTTTGGAGTTTTTAGAGTTTGAGAAACAACAGGAGCCGTTGATTCCCCTTTGGAGTGGAATTTCAGAATTTTGTTATTTCGGAGTTCTGTGTCTGGAGTGGCAAGAGATTTTGGTGTTGCTACATAACAAACTCCTTGTTCACAAAATCCTGAAGTCTCGCACTTGAATTTCGCTATTTCGGAGTTCGGGGATTGGAACGGCAAGGGATTTTTGAGATGCTACATCACAAACTCCTAGTTCACGAAATCACACCAGCTGTCAGATATAGAGCACGGTGGCGTGAGAGTCTTTTTATCAAGGATATGTGCACAGGGTTGAGTCCCTGGGAGGTGCACTGGAAAAAGGATCTGGATCGTTAGATCTAGCACCAAGGACTGATAGACGTTAGATCGGGAAGGAGGTGCAAGGGGTTTAATCCTTGTAATAGAAGAGGGAAGAGATGAATCATCGAAGTCCCGAAAGAATTAGAACCATCCATCTCAGAGGACATGTGTCGAGAGACCCACATTTTAGGGATTCGGACACTGGGAGACCGGGAGAGAAGAGTCTCCAGAAATCGCGAAAGGAGAATTCACAAAAGGACCAAGACTGTCCATCAAGGAGGATACATGGAAAGTGGTCAAGGTTTTGGGAAAAGGCCCAAAATATTTAGATTCCAGGAGGACATGGTCGTTGATCTCTTAGAGGGAAATATTTCGGCATTTCGGGAACCAGGGATTCGAAAAACAAAGAACCGGGGGAACACTTGCATCATGGTTTCCCGAATCATGAAAGCTGGTAGCACTTTGTTGTGGACTGTCATTTCATCATTTCAGGATCCAGGTGTTTGAGAGGGGAAGGAGTCGTGGGACAGGGAGTCCCGACTCGCGAAATAGTGAAATACGAAAACCTGAAACATTTAGAGGCTAAGGGCGATCTAGAGCCGTTAAGGGCTTTTCAGCATTTCAAATATCGGGAGTTGGAGGGACAAGGATCTTGGGAGAGATCGCATATAGGAGTCCCAACTCACAAAATCGTGAAACGTGAAAACCCGAAAGCATTTGGAGGATAAGGGAGATCTAGAGCCGTTAAGCCCTTTTCGACGTTTCAGATACCGGGAGTTGGAGGGACAAGGAGCTTGGGAGAGCTCGCATACAGGAGTCTCGAAACCCCAAAACATGAAAGGCATATTGGTTCATAACAAAGAAGAACACTGAAAACTAATCACTACCATAGGTTTTCTCAAGGCTTGTGCCAGAGGAAAAAGGAACCTATGGATTTGTTCAAGGGGTTTGAGTAGGAGCTCGAAGAGCTATTTTGGCTTAGAAGAAGAACGATCCAGAGACCAGGAGGTCAGTGGACCCTGCTAAGGTAGTGGTTCTGCATCAAGTACTATCAAAGCCACTTTCTATTTGTATATTGTGGGCAGAAGGAGGTAGAAGGAAAAGAAAAATACTCTGATACACATCAAGTGGTATCAGATCCAACAGATTTTTTGTTTGCATATTATAGACAAGAGGATGACTATGAAGGGATACAATCTGATACCATCAATTGGTATTAGAGCCACTTTCTGTCTATATACTATGGGTAGAAGGAGGTAGAAGGAAAAATAAAATACTCTCATACACATCAAGTTGTATCAGAGCTAATATTTTTTGTTTGTAGATTGCAGACAAGAGGAGGACTATGAAGAGATACAGTCTGATACCATCAAGTGGTATCAAAGCTGATATTTTCCTCTGTAGACTTTAGGCAAAGGAGACATCATATGAATGAGGAGACAGAGTGTTGAATCTCTATTGTGATTGTTGCAAGGTTCGTATCAGTCAATAGACAGTCGGGAGGACTATAGGAGATGTTGGAACCACTCACGATTACATAGTGATAGTAACAAGTTTTCCAGGAGGGCAGACAGGAATAGGATGATGGCTACTGAAGGCCATGGGCGTAGTCACAGGGAAGACCGCAAGCAGAAGAAAAATCCAGAGATTGATAAAGAACTCTTTGAGATAAGGGCCAGGATGGAAGATCTTGCACTGCGGGTGCAATAGAACGCAAAGACACGTTGGGTGTATGAATGGCCTCTAAGGAGGAAAGAAAAGTGGCTAGTCAAGAAATTGTTGGCCAGAATATAGTAAAGGCTATTGATGAGGTGTCTGAGGTATGTGAACAGCCTCAGGGCCACAGAGGAGATGGTTCATGCCTATGAATCAGAGGCTGGGAGAAATCTCAGTGATGATGAAGAGGAGAGATCGAGCAGAGATATCATAGACTGCCAAGTGGGCCGAGATGGACTTTCAAATTTCCAGGTGGGCAATAGAAAGAGATCAAGTGAAGGTATCATATACTGCCAGGAGGGCAGTGATGAAAGTTCAAATTGCCAGGAGGGCACTGAGATGAGATCGCAGGAGGATCTCATAGACTGCCAGGATGGCAGAGAGGAAATCCGATATTTCTAGTTGGGAAAGGGAGAGAAGTTGAGACTGTCTGAAAGTCCCATGAACTTAGAGGTGATTTTGATTCAGTGAGAGGAGATGAAATAGAAGGAAGATCATAAGATAATTATGATGATTGGGGGAATTTAGGTATTCCAACCAAGCATCCCAGTTGAGGCTAGAGCATGTGTTGCAGATGCAACAACAATAGGAGGAAAACCTGTAGAAACTGTCATAGAGTAAGAAGTGGAGCAGACACTGATGTTTTCCCAAGGAGAAAAGGATGAGCATTCAAAAGAATGGCTCAAAATTTTCAGCCAGGAAGCTGAAACAGAGATGACTGCAACACTGGAGCCTGCAACATAAGAGGAAGAAAACAACATGGATTTTGTTGACTTGTGTGAATAATTGGAAGCCCTGGAGAGGAGGGTGATGGTGAAAAGTTTGCACATCCAACAGGCCAAGTTGGAAGTAGGTAGTGGAGCATACCATCCCTAGGAGAAGCCGGAAGAAGATGGAAGTATGCTAGCAGGAGAAATGGCAGCAACATAATTTCCACAGGAAGAAGCTGAGGAGCAGATCAGTAATGAGACTGCAGAGCTAGAGTCTACAGTAGAGTGGCCACTTAGTGCCACAAAGGGAACTAAAGACATCATGGGAGATTGAGCATATCTACCCACTGAGAAGACATAAATGCAACAGAGAAGACTGCATACAAAGAGCCAGCCACTGGAGCAACTAGACGAGGTAATTAAAGAAATCAGAAGGTTGATGTTGAGTTCAACAACAGAGACTACCAACAAAGGGAATTTGAGCAGAAGGGAGCATGAAAGAGAAACAGGGAAGAAGAAGCAGCAAAAACAACAAAAACATAGCTGGAGAGGAGCATATGGATAGCTCCAAGGGAAAGTTTGGGATACAGGTGGATTTCAAAACTGGAAAAGAGGAGCTCATGATCAGGTGATCATGATTTTTCCAACTGATGAGTAAGATACAGGAGCATCTCTCCATGTCAGCAGCGTGCCAGGCAGCCAACACATCCAACACACATTTAATGGAGAAAGGGAGAGTCGCAGCCCTCTCAATTTTGAAATTTGAAATTTCAATAAATTTTGTAAGGATTTTAATGCCAAATCATACCTTTGTACAGGTAGTGGTTGAGGTTGCCTTTGATGGTTACCTGTAGCTAAGTCCAGATCAGTCAGGTCTACGACATCCATTTATGTAATGTAGTCATAGGAGTAGTGGTCACTCTGTGAAAGCGATAGCTCAGAGACGATGGTTGAGGATAAGCGCATGGGAGCCCTCATTTTGTAAGGGGGGAAGTTAGAGAGAAAAAAATAGAGTAGAGAGTTAGGAGGAGAGACTAGAGCAGAGAGGTCTTGGGAGAGAACTGAGACTCTGTATCAGTCTAGTTTTTGTAAAAGCACATTTTGTATAGACATTTAGAGATTAATACAAAGAGCAGTTTTTCCTGCCCATGAATAGCCTATGTATGTTTATGCATTTTAATGTCACCTGTATGTTGTATATATAGGTTATAGATAGATTTTACTATCTCTCTGTGAGTTTGCAAGTTTTTGTCTAGGTTCTTTAGGCCATGCAAGGAGTACACAACAAAACATTTGAAGTTTTGTAGCCAGTACAAGGAGTGCACATCTGAACTCTGGGGAGTCAGAAATAACATGCAAGGAGTGCACACCAGAAGGATTCATAGAATCAAAGGAAGCCTCAGAGTTACTGAATACTCTAAAGGAGGAACTGTGCAAAAGAAGGCACAGAGAAGAAACAAAACTATTGAAAGTTTTGTAAAGCCTTGCCAAGAGGGCATTGAGCGAGTGCATAGAGTGCACCGGAGAACTATTTCAGGTTTTGAGAAGAAAGAGAAGTGTCAAGGAGAGACACTCACAGATTTTCTCAATAATCTGTAGGCTCTACAAGGTGTGCATTGAGCATAAGATCATCGGGTGGGCATAGGGAGTTTTCTTCCCATGAAAACTTCTCAGATATGAGTTTAGTGAAATAATTAGTATCACAAGGAGTGTGCAAGGGTGGACTCATTCTAAGTCCCGAAGATTAGGAGGAACAACGAATTTGCGCACAGAGCAACAGAAGAAAGGAGAAGAAGGTCGAGAAACCTTTGAAGGTTTCTAAGTTGACAAAGGTCAGGATGAAGAGAACAATTGCGTGCAAGGACCCTGCAAGGAGTCACAGAGGCTAAGAAAATCCTTTGGAGGGTTCAGAGTTTGAGAAACAATAGGAGAGATTGATTCCCCTTTGGAGTGGAATTTTGACATTTTGGTATTTCAGAGTTCGGGGTTTGGAGTGGCAAGATATTTTCGGTTCGTTGTATCTCGAACTCCTGGTTCATGAAATCCCAAAGTCTCGCACTCGAATTTCACTATTTC
>ML832124.1:3917-14442 GCA_009831015.1 Picea engelmannii | reverse complement strand
CAACATGAAAAACATCACACAAAGCACATCAGAACACATGGTGTATGTGGTTCACCCTAGTGTGGGGCTACATCCACCAACTTATTCTTCTCTTCTTTATTAATCTTCAATATTTCTACATTCTTCGGCTCTTATGCAAAAATACATAGAGCAAAGCTCTGCAAAGGACAAGAGATATGTGCGTGGCCTACTAGATCCTCCTTCCCAAAATCAAGTCAAGGCACAGAGACCTTACACAGTATATGCACAAAGCCTCTTAAAATTACTTGCACTAAGCCAAAACAATTCAATACAACACTTAGCTAGAACTTTTACATATTCTTGCATGAAGCCAAATTAGACAGACTTCACTCTAAGTCCTATCTACTTATTTATACATTACAAAAATTTATAAACATGGGTAAACCCATGGGCCGACATCCCATACCCATTACATAAACCCTAAAAGCCCAAAAATCCCAAAAAATAAGTGATATCCCGCGATCTCAGCTCTGTCTGGGCTCTCCATCTTCGACCAAGCTGTCCAAGTCCCATCTGGAAATGGTCTCCCATCTGGAAAATCTACTGGTTCAGAATATAGTTCTCGGTGCAACATGTGACCAAGTACTTAAAGTAAAAAAAAATTAGGGATACAATGTGTCATTGCAATTTCAGATGTCGAGATAAATTTCATCTGGGCAGAAGTGGACGAGTAGTAGTCGTCAGTTATGGACCACCAAAAATGTTGGTCCTCATGCCCAAAAATATTCAAGGTATGTCCACAGGCTTGTTGTCGAGTTGGAGCCATAAGGTGATGAAAACCTTACTTTTCTCCTCATTGTATTTAAAATGGACGTTGCAACATCATAATATAATCTACGGTAAATATTGGTTCAATGTGTTTTAATGGCATATGTCCTCGACCTGTTTTCCTTTTAGTGCCAATATTTTCAAAGCTAATAAAAGCGTCATCAATTTGCATTGGGAAAGTGTGCGAAGATGGTAGGAAAATGAGAAACTATTGAAAAGAAGGGAAAACATTGACAACTATGCATTATACCTGGATCTTGACAAATTCAAGTTCAAGTCAGAAGATAATTTGTTTATATTTACTTAAGCAATTTTCATATTATTTTATTTTATTACTGTTATCTATGGCCTAACTGTGAACTATGTTCAAATTTGAATGGTGGAGCAACATTTTCACATGCAAGAAGAGCCTCAAATATGCAAACCTGTAAGGTTCAAAAATTATGTGCACAATACTAAAGAGTGACATAATGTGAACACCTTTGTATATGGAAGCGAGCCAACAAAATATTGAATTCTTTCTACCATGAATTCTTAAAAAAATCAAAACAACCATCATTTTTTTTTGTGAATTCAAGATTGAGAGAGGAAAATAATCAGATTCCATAATATTCTCCCATAAATGCATTTTAATGGGAGATTACCTCGATATTTCCTCTTATTAATGCCAATGTTTATGAACATCTGTGGTGAGATGTCACCAGTAAAATAATAATTAATGTCCATTGGGAAGGGGTGAACATGGCAGGCATGGAGGAGAATTAAAGATGCTTTGGTACTATTTTGAACCTGGGAGTCCATGGTGGAATTGTAGATCACCCAAGTTTTGGATGGAATATGTATACTCAAAAAACAGGGAATCAGAGTTCGATAACACTTACCCGAGAAAACGCAGCCATAAAATTGGCTAAGGAAACGAAAGCGCTTCTTTGGACTCATGATGTCAATATATAGATGGATATACAATTTATGAGTTTGATAAAGAGTGAGGCTTGTGAGTTCGAGGAGTCTGGGGTCAAATTGTAGATAACCAGAGTTTTGGATGCAAGATGTATATCCAAACATGGAGCATGGGAGTTCAATAATGCATTGGTGAGGAACCCGTAACCATACAATTCTGTAACTATTTAAATGAACTGGGAAAAATATCAACAAATGCTTTGAACTATCAACATATGCTGGGCAATATAAGTCGCAAGCTTCAAGTTGGGGGTCGAATTGTAGATCAGCAAAGTTTCAGGTGCAATATGTATATCGTGCACACGGGGAATGAGAGTTTGATGGAACCTACGCAGGAACCCACGACCATAAAATTAACGAACTATGAAAACGATCGACAATCAGTCGGACTCGTGATGTAAATATATAGATGGACATGAAATCTTCCAATCCACCATCCTGGGAACCCATGAGCATAGACATGGGACTAAGTATAGAATAAAAAATGGATAATAGAGGGGAAGAAAAAAAGGGAGAACGACTAATTATAGAAGAGAAAAAAGAAAGGGAGGTAAGAACTGTGTGCCTCACAGTACAGAGAATACAATCGACATGAAAGAAAATTGTTACGTAGGAATACATGAAAAGAAAATATGGAGCACAAATTTATTTATTTCAAGATAGAAAAACATAAAATATAATTGACACGAAGACAAGTTAATGTACAGGAAGATATGGAGTATCCAAGTAGGAAAAATAACTGAGTTGCAAATCAGTTCAACAAATATAGACAGAGTAAATGAAAAACTATTGGATATGGAACACGGGTAGAAAACACACCTTTTCATGGATTCTTCTACATTTATGGTTAGACATTATTTGCGGTGTCTAGTTCTCATGTTTGTTTCTATGAACAAAAGAAAAAACAAAATGAACATGAACATAAGTTGACATGTAAAGAAACAAGCAAGTACTATGTAGATAGACTAAATAAAATAGAATAAGAGGAATAAAGTAACATATAGTGTTATAAATCATTGTGATAAGACAACATAAAGGTAGGGAATATGATGAGCGTTGAGGAAGGTCTGCACAAACCCTAGATCTGCACGATTCCGGCGGCCGAGTACCACCCAAGCCGCACCAGCACGAATACATACTAGAATCCGTCTTCAACCTTTGGCCCCCACTGCTACGGGAGTATGGGCGCAGAGGGAGGGGGGCAACCCCCCTCATATCGCAATGTAGCGGCCAACAAAAGGTCAGGAACCAGGGTAATACGTCCCACCTTCGAGCCACCGCTGCAAATCCGGGAACAGATCCTTGCTCGGGAGCAAGGGCTCAAAGAAGACTTGGAGACAGATGCCGGGACTTCTCAGCCGAAGAAACCCCGAACCTGGGAGCCTGGCAAATGCATCCCTCAACTAGAGAAGCCTCCAAGATATCTTATTAGCTCAACCAGGGTGGGTGAGCACATGCAGTTCATGAGGGAGCATGCACTGATCGGCAAGTTTTTAGGGCTCTGGCCGGCAGAAAAAGACCTTAACAAATGGATAAAGAACTGGTGGAATCCCAAAGGGGATTATGAGCTACAACTCAGCTCCAAGGGTTTCTTCACAGTCATCTTTTACAACCTGGAGGACAAATACAGAGTCTTTGAAAATGGCCCGTATTTCTTCAACTCGGCAGGGTTATTTCTCCGCTTCTGGACCGAAAGATTCAGCCCAGATAAGGAGGATTTCACCATGGCTCCAGTCTGGATACGTCTATACTCACTGCCACAAGAGTTCTGGTTGGAAGAGATCTTAATGGGAATAGGCAACACCTTAGGGCAGTATGTAAAGGCGTCAGAAGCAACAAGGCAGTGAAAATACACCTCTTATGCTAGGATTTGCATGTATATGAATATATCCAAAGCACTCCCAGGTACGGTAACCCTTGAATACCAAGATGAGGACTGGCAACAAACTCTGGACTATGAGCATATACTGTTCAGATGCCGAAGATGCCATGAGCATGGACACCTCTACCGGGATTTCCCTCTAATCAAACAAGTCACAAAGGCAAATGATACAATGCAGAAGGATGGCTTCATCACAGTCACATTGAAAAGGAAAAACCCACCAAAGAAGCTGACTCCAGATCCCAAGCAGAATATCACCAGCTGGAACTCCTACGAGATCTTAGAGCAGCTACCCGAAGAGGAAGACGTGCAAAATCCGCACAAAATCCCCCAACAGTCACAAGGGCAGGGTACGCAGACCATCCCTCCCCCGCATAATGATGACGCCCACTTGGAGGAAAAGGGTGAGGGAGATGGAGAAACACCGATGCAGCTGGATGAGCGAGAATTGGCCGGCATAGATCTGGAACAGTTGGAGGAGGCCCTCAAACAGAAGAACCTACAGGCCCTTCCGGAAGATCAACTTCGCAAGGTACACAAGGTCTTCATCAACTCCTCCGCAGGGTCCATAGCTCGTCTAGGAATAGCCATGGATCCGAACTCGGGCCCCAAGAAATTCCTTCGTGAAAACAAGAGAAGAGGACGGAAAACGGCGCATCAACTGATCAAGGAAGCAAAAAACCTCACTATAAACTCGGGACAGATACACAAGCTCTCGGAGGGATACCTCCACTCATATCCCCCTGTTTAATGATGAAGATTATGACTTGGAACATAAGAGGAATAAATGACAGATCCAAGCACCGGATCCTCCGAGACTGCATCATGGCAGAGAAACCAGACATACTGCTGCTCCAGGAAACCAAATGTAAGGGAGCAGAGGCAAACACCATATTTCAGCGCATATGGTGGGAATGCACTTCCATAACAACAGACTCCACAGGGGCCTTAGGGGGCCTCGCTATCCTATGGAATCCATCCAAAGTGACACTCAGCAACCCCTTCACCACCACAGGCACAATAACCGCTCATTTCACAGCCATGGGCACAAACCAGGAAGGTGCCATCACAAATGTCTATGGCCCCCAAGGAAGCCAGGACAAAGACAAATTCATGGAGCGGCTCGAGCTAATCAAGTCTCTGGTAAACACCCCTAATTGGATCATAGGAGGAGACTTCATCATGATATTGACATTCGAGGAAAAAACTGGCGGCATCAAAAGACTTGAACAAGACAGTGGTAAGTTCAAAGCTCTTATATATCACCTAAAATTAATTGACATAGAAAACAACAACGGTATCTTCACTTGGTCTAATCGCAGATCAGGTCATCAGCACATAACCTGTTGACTAGACTGCTTTTTGGTAACAGAAGAACTCATGGAAATGGGCTCCGAACTGGAAAGTCTGATTCTACCAAAAGCAGGCTCGGATCACTGGCCCCTAGCACTGCAACTAACCTCAGGAGATCCCCCCAAATTCAAGCCCTTCCGCTTCGAAAAACTTTGGTTGTCCCATCCAGACTTCACAAGCCTCGCCAAATTCTGGTGGGAACAAGAGGAAGTAAAACAGGGCTCCTGCATGTACAAGTTCTAGCAGTGATTAAAAAACTTCAAGCAGCACCTAAAGACCTGGAATAAAAATAGCTTTGGAAACATACATCAAATCATACGACTCATAGAAAGCAGGTTGGAGGAGATTCAAGAGATCTTCATCTTAGGATCTAGAACAGCAGAACTTATGAAGGAAGAGGAGCAACTCCAGGCACAACTAGAGGAACGAAAGAGGCAGGAGGAAATACTCTGGAAACAAAGGTCTAGAGTGCAATGGCTTAAAGAAGGAGAAAGAAACACCAAGTTTTTCCACCGAACCGTGATGCACAGGAGGCACATCAACAGAATCACCCACCTAGAGGATGACCAAGGCAATCACATCAGGGAGCATCAGAAAATTGAGGAGGAACTGCTACGATACTACCAAGACCTTCTAAAAGAACCTGCAATAGACCGAACAGAGGCGATCAGAAGGGTAACTGAGCACATACCATCTCTGGTCACTCCAGAACAGAATTCGGCTCTAACCAGACCCATCACATAGGAAGAGGTCGACCAAGCTGTCAAAGAGATGCCTGCAGGAAAGGCCCTAGGCCCAGACGGCTTCACAACGGATTTCTTCCATCACTGTTGGGATCTGATCAGAAAGGAAGTATGGGCAGTAGTGGAGGAATCCAGAACTTCAGGTCTAGTTCTGCCCGCGCTTAACACCACCTTCCTCTCACTCATACCAAAAGAAGAGAGGGTCACCAACCCCAAGCATTTCAGGCCTATTGCCCTCTGCAACGTCATCTATAAAATCACCACGAAGGTCATCGCGACCAGACTCAAGCCCATCTTGCCCTTTGTCATCTCCAAGGAACATTCAGGCTACGTTGAAGAATGCCAAATCATGGACAGCGTCATCTTGGATCATGAAATCATACACTCCCTCAAGACCTCCAGAACGCCAGGTATGCTCATCAAACTTGATCTTTCAAAAGCTTTTGATCGAGTAAGCTGGCATTATATTCAGGCAATCCTCACCTCCTTTGGCTTTTACCAAGGCTGGGTAAGCTGGATCCTGAACCTCATCTCCTCAACCTTCTTTTCCATTCTCGTCAATGGTGTGCCCTCTGCACCCTTCTCGCCGTCTAGAGGAATATGACAAGGGGATCCCCTATCCCCTTTTCTCTTTGTGCTTCTAGCGGAAGGGCTGGGCCATTAGATCAAAGCAGCAATCAACGAGGGAACCCTCAAAGGCCTTCCCCTTCACAAGATTCAACCTGCACCTTTGCACAGCCAGTTTGTGGATGACACCCTCCTTTTGAACTCACCCTCTGTCCAGGAAGCAACCAAGCTAAACTCCATTCTCTCCGATTTCTCTGAAGCCTCCAGCATGATGCTCAATCTAGACAAATCCAAATTATACTTCTTCAACACTCTGGTCCCTATCCAGCGGCATATTTCTAGACTTCTGGGGATACCCAGGAGCTCCCTTCCATCCAACTACCTCGGCGTGCCACTCATAGGAGCCGCGACTTCTTCCATCTCTTGGGACAGCCTTCTCCTCTCCATTTCCAACAAATTGCGCAACTGGACCTTTTTCCCTTTAAATCTCGCCTCTAGACTAGTCCTCCTCAAGTCCATCCTACAAGCCTTACCAACTTACCTCTTCACCGCCCTGGCGGCTCCCAAGAAAGTCATCAAAGCAATTCGAACCCTGTAGAGAAATTTTCTTTGGCAGGGCCTTCAACCCAACAAAAAGTGGGCCCTCGTCAACTAGGACAGCCTTTGCATGCCAAAAAGTCAAGGAGGATTAGGGCTCCGGGACCCTGGGAAACTTAATCAAGTGATGGGGGCCAAGCTCTGGTGGAGATGGCTGAAAAATCCCTTAGCATCCTGGGCTCAACTGTGGTAATGCAAATATGCACCCCACACCCTAGAAGATCAGCTAATCCGCCACAATACTCGCATACAAGGCTCCAACATCTGGAATACTACCTGGCAAAACTGCACTTTGGTCCAGAACCATGCCTTCTGGGAACTGAGGAATGGAGGAAGTGCGCTCTTCTGGAAAGACTCATGGTAGCAGCTAAAATCACTGGACCCAATGGAAGAACTAGACAACCTCAAAAGAGCGCTCCATCAGAACTCCCCTCTAATGGTCAAGGACCTTTGGACTGGACAAACACAGCAGCAACGCTGGCGTCGATGGAAACTCACTCATCAGGAGCTTGGAGTCCCGGAAAATATCAACATCAAGAGCTGGTAAACTCAGGCCACCAACAGGAAAATCTTATACAGAGAGGGATCCGACATATTGAGATGGGGATACACCCCGATCAGCACCTTCACCATCAAGGAAGCCTACTCGCTGCAGGAAAACCACCAGGAACAAAGGACGGATCACATATGTTACCAAGTTTGGAACCCCGCTCTCTGGCCAAAAATATCCACATTCTTGTGGCTTGTAGTGCACAATCGAACCCTGACTTGGGATAACCTACAAAAAAAAGGCTTTATTGGACCATCCTGTTGCATGCTTTGCTTGCAACATGAGGAAACCAAAGAGCACCTTTTCAACGGATGTCACTACAGCCAAAAGGTTTGGGACTATGGGGCGCAACTAATGCGCAAATCCAACAGAAGCCGGGGCAGCACCAACGACACAATTGAAAACTGGAACAACATTTCCTTCAACAACCCCATCCTAAACTACATCTGGACGCTACTGCCAGGCTTCACTCTCTGGCAAATCTGGAAGGAGCGCAACAAGAGAATATTTCACTCTCAACCCTCCTCACCGGAAGCCACTTGGGAGAAAGTCAAATCTTTAATACAAGAAACAACTAGAAGCAAGCCCTGGACAAATGAGGATCAGAAATGAAGATCAAAGGAGCACAACATTCTTCAGAATTGGCAGCCCATAACAAGCAACCTACCAAAGAAGAAAGTCAACCCGAGCCCACCTGACAGTCCGTCAAGCTGGACTCCCCCTCCAGCACACTTCATTAAAGTAAATTTTGACAGAGCCTCCAAAGGCAACCCAGGACCGACAGGATATGGGGTAGTGCTCAGGAATGTAGAAGGGGCAATCATGGGCCTGGAAGCTGGCTTCCTTGGAGAAACGACCAATAATGTAGCTGAGCTAACAGGGCTCCTGCGAGGACTCCAAACTGCCCTTGGCAAATTCCATCACAGGCTAGTATTGGAGGGCGACTCACAAATCATTATAAGGCTAGCCACGAAAATTTTGCATGGGTGCAATCCAGAAAGGATCTCACCAAGCTGGAGACTCCACAGCTTTCTAGCAGACTTTAATTGCCACCTCCACCCGCATCTAAGCATCATCACTTCCCATGTGAAATGAGATGCGAACAAAGTGGCTGATAGATTAGCAAATGAGGCAGTTGAAACGGGCAAGGAACGCCTTTCCTGGGATGGCCTAGGCTCACCAGCTCCAGCGATTCTCACCTCGTGTCAAGCTCTGGCCAACAGGGATCTCCACCTCCTGGATGGGGTGACAGGGAGGGCTATCTAGCCATGTGGAGGGGAGTCGGGATGGGGAGTTAATATATCCACTGGCTCCCGTCAACTCGCCCATTAACGAGCCATGCGTGCATGAAGGTGCATTCAAGGGCCGAGACCCCTCGTGCAAGCGATGAGTACCAACATTTATCAGTTGGTTTTAATGGTGGAAATGATGGAGGTGGTCCTAGCCTTAGCCACCATCTCAGCATTCATTCATCCTGTCGAGAGTCTTGGTAGCCGACTGTCCGCGAGTAGCCAGGCGCACCAGCACCCTGGTCGATTTTCTCCTATCCAGACTCCAATTGAGAGCCCTGAGGGCATTCACAGAGTCTGCACCATGCCTAGGATCAGAGGCAGGTTGCGACAGGGGGCGGCTTGGTATGCTGCGCAGTCGCACCGCAAACGAAAGGAAAATTTTGAAAGATCCATGGCAATGGCCACTAAAAGACGCAGAAAGAAGCTCAGGAGGCCTCCAAGAGCGTTCGATGAGGAGAGAATCCAGGCAGGAGGCTAAGATTTTCAGCTGGAGCACACCCTGTTCACCGCACCTGCAAATTGGCACCCGGGCACGTCCTTGGGCTTGGCTGGCCCCTCACAACTGGTAGGAGACATCCCAGAGGATGAAAGGCCTTACACACCATGCTATGTGGTGGAAGAACCACCCCCCGAGCCCACCAAGGCAGAAGAGGCACCCAATGAGCAGCGCGGCAAAGCAACCACCACAGAGGAGCGCGTGGATAGAAACTTCCCTGAGCAACACACTTCAACAGACTGGGACCTTCTCAATCTCCTCTTTGAGATGCGGAAGTTGCTTGAGGACCAGGTTTTCCGCATGGCAAGACTAGAGCAGCGCCTTGACATGTTCTTTGCAGCGCATTCACGAGCTACACCAAAGAAGCAGTGCCTAACTTGCGCCAGAGTCTACGCCTTTCCTGCACGATGGAAGCACTCAGCAACGGTCGACGACACGCACCAGGGTCCAGAGGTTATCTGATATGTAGTCCTCGACTTTGTTTATGGTATAGCTATTTCAGTTTACGCCTTAAGCTAGTTAATTATCACTGTCTCTTAGCTCTAGACAATAGCACCAGTTTCAGGACTTTGCCTGCTCGTCCCGGTTTCCTTCGGGCGGGACGTAGCAGAGACATCTTGGATGATTTTTGCTTACTCTGCAAATAGGAAGACACTTGGACTTGGGTGCCCAGCTATCCCGGTTTCCTGCTCAGGCGGGACAGCTGGCACCACGCACAGCTATGTTTTTTGTCGATTTTAATATAACAGGATCCAACCTTTTATTTACAAAAAAAAAAAAATATAGTGTTAGAAAAATGTACCTTTTTATTTTTCAGATCATTCAAGTTTGTGTGTGTGTGTGTGTGTGTGTGTGTGTCTATATATATTGTAAAAAAACAATTGTGACCAAAATCAATTACAAATGAGGGAAAACTAAGAGGTTGGATATCTCGATTTTCTGCAACAAAATAGACATATATGCTTTGAAGCATAGAAATATGATTCTGCAATATGCCTGATGTATATTTCATAATTCAAGTGCAACACCAACTGTGTGGTGAGTAGACCAGTATGTGCACAAACTAGGGAAAACTCAGAAGTTGGATAATTTGGTTTTTTGCAACAAGCTACACAAATATGCTTTGAAATATTGAAATATGACTTTTCAATAGGTTTGATGTATATCTCATAATTCAAGTGCAATACCAATTGTATCGTGATCATACCAGTATGTGTCTAAGATAAATATGTTATATTGATAAATGGGCACATTTGACAATACATGGTCAATAGGTGTGTTTTTCACATGGCTTGT
>ML832123.1:40522-53525 GCA_009831015.1 Picea engelmannii | reverse complement strand
GATGGCTTTCAATATTTCGAAAGAAAAGACAACAAAGGATTTGATGGATGCATTGAATAAACTGTATGAAAACCCTCTACATTCAATAAGGTATTTCTAATGAAGAGATTATTTAATATGAAGATGTCATAAGGTGGTATGTTGTAGATCATTTAAATGAATTTAATATGGTTACTAATCAACTAAGTTCTGTAAAAGTGGACTTTGATGATGAGGTCAGGGCTCTTCTAATCTTGCGCTCATTTC
Source organism: Picea engelmannii (assembly GCA_009831015.1). Classification (NCBI taxonomy): domain Eukaryota; kingdom Viridiplantae; phylum Streptophyta; class Pinopsida; order Pinales; family Pinaceae; genus Picea; species Picea engelmannii. Next base: position 53,279 of record ML832123.1, on the reverse strand, counting down.
CATAAATCTGGAACGGCTTGGTCATGGATGTAAATAACTTTGTCTCTGGTTCAAACACTTTAAAATTTGATGATGTTGTTGGTTTTATCCTTAGTGATGAAATGCGAAGGAAAAGCACAAGTGAGACATCAAGTAATGTGTTAAACATGGAGAACATGGGGAGACAAAAGGATACAAGAAAGGGCTCAGGGAACTGGGAGAATTCTAGGAAGGGCAGACCCAAATCCATATTTGGAAAGATAGAGTGTTGGAATTGTGGGAAGAAAGGACATTTGAAGAAATACTGCATAGCTCCAAAGAAACAAAGAGATGGACAACAAGAGAAAAATCAAGAAGCAAATCTAACAAGTGATGTGTTACAATATTCTTTGATTCTTTCTATAGATAATATTTCTGAGTCTTGGGTAGTAGATTCAGGGGATTCTTTTCATGCCACACACCATAGGAAACATTTTCTAGATTATGTTCCAGGTGATTTTGGACAGGTTCATTTAGGTGATGATGCACCATGCAAAATTGTTGGAATGGGAAAGGTAAAAAAAAAACAAAGAAATGGAAACCAATGGTTGTTGAAAGAGGTAAGACATGTTCCATATCTAAAGAAAAATATAATTTCAACAGGGCAGTTGGAAAGTGAATTTTGTATATCCATATTTACAAATAAGGTGTGGAAGGTCACCAAAGGATCATTGGTGATAGAAAAAGGAGAAAAGGTAGGTACATTGTGTTTATGTACTGGTAATACTAACTCTTATATCTCTTTATCTTCTACAGGAGTGGATACAACATTGTGGCATCATAGGCTTGGACACATGAGTGAGAAGGGAATGAAGATAATTCACAAAAGAAATTTGTTTCCAGATTTTAAACAAATTGATTTGGATTTCTGTGAGCATTGTGTTTATGGAAAACAAAAGAGAGTCAACTTTCTCAGAGTAAAAATAAAAGAAGAGTGAAAGGTTAGATATTGTGCATACAGATGTGTGGGGACCAACTTAGGTATCATATCTTGGTGTCTCTCTTTGTTATGTTACTTTTATTGATGATGCAACTAGAAAAACTTGGGTTTATTGCATTCGACAAAAATCTGATGTTTTTGATACTTTTAAGAAATGGAAAGATTTGGTTGAGAATGAGACAGGAAAAAGGTTGAAGTGTATCAGATCAGATAATGGAGGTGAATATTGCAGCAAGGAGTTTGATGATTACTGTTCATACCATGGGATTCATAGAGAGAAGACAGTTCCAGGAACACCACAGGAAAATGGTGTGTCAGAAAGGATGAACATGACAATCATGGAGCGTGCAAGGAGTATGAGATTGCATGTTGGTTTTCCCTTACATTTTTGGGAAGATGATGTAGATACTATTGTTTACTTAATAAACAAAGGACCTTCAATCTCTTTGGATGGTATAATTAAAGAAGAGGCATGGATAGGTAAAAAAGTAAATTATTCTTTTTTGAATACTTTCGTTTGTGAATCATTTGTCCATACTGATAAAGAAAATAGAACAAAGCTCGAGGAAAAATCCAAGAAGTGTACCTTTATTGGATACAGTGTTAATGATTTTGGTTATCTCTTATGGGATTATGAAAATAAAAAAATCATTAGGAGTAGAGATGTCATATTCAATGAGAAGGTCATGTACAAAGAATAGTTGCAAGGAAAGAAACATGAAAAATAAAAACCAAAATACACAGTGCTTGATTAGATCACTGGAAAAGAAACTCCAAAGGTACCAGAAAATTAAAATGTACAACAACAGAATCAGTTGGTACCTCAAACTCCCACAAGTGTTGTTAGAAGATCTACCAGGTTAAGTAGACCCCCTAAACGATACTCTCCTTCATTGTATTATTTATTGTTGACTGATTCTGGTGAACCATAATGTTATGAAGAGGTAATGCAGGTAGACACCAAAAAGAAGTGGGAGAAAGGAATGAAAGAGGAAATGGATTCCCTAGTAAATAACCATACTTGGGATTTAGTTCAGTTTCCTGCAAGAAAAAGAGAATTACAAAATAAATGGGTTTACAATTTGAAGGTAGAAGATGGAGGGAAAAAGAGGCACAAGGCTATACATGTTGTAAAGGGGTTTGCGCAAAAGAAAGGTATATATTTTGACGAAATATTTTCTCCTGTTGTTAAAATGACTTCAATTAGGACTATTTTAAGTCTTGTGGTAGTAAAAGATTTGCATCTTGAACAATTAGACGTAAAAACAAATTTTGTCCATGGGGATTTGGAGGAAGAGATTTATATGCAGCAGCCACATGGGTATGAGGTCAAAGGGAAGGAGAATTTGGTATGCAGGTTGAAGAAGAGATTTTATGGCCTAAATCAAGCTCCAAGGAAGTGATATTTGAAATTTGACAGGTTTATGACAGAACATGGTTATAATAGATTTCATTCTGATCACTGTGTTTATTTTAAAAGGATAGAAAATGGAAGTTATATTATCTTGCTATTGTATGTAGATGACATGCTTGTTGCAGGGTCTAATATGCAGGATATAAATGTGCTCAAGAATAGATTAGATAATTCATTTTTGATGAAGGATTTGGGTATTGCAAAGAAAATCCTTGGTATGAGAATAACAAGAGACAGGAAAAATTGCAAATTGACATTGTCTCAGGGTGAGTACATAGAGAAGGTGTTGGAGAGGTTTAGAATGCAGAATGAAAAACTAGTTAGTACACCTTTGGAAAACCATTTCAAATTAACTAAGGAAATGTGTCCCAAGACACATGAGGAGATAGAATACATGTCCAAGGTCCCTTGTTCATCAGCAGTTGGAATATTGATGTATGTGATGGTTTGCACATGACCAGATATTCCACATGCAATGGGAGTTGTGACCAGGTATATGAACAATCTAGGTAAAGAACATTGGGAGGAAGTAAAGTGGATTCTAAGGTATTTGAGAGGTACTGCTACTCATGCATTATGTTTTGGAGGTTCAAACATTGTTCTACAGGGATATGTTGATTCAGATATGGTAGGTGATAAAGATAGCAGGAGGAGCACCACATGGTATGTTTTTACTATAGATGGAACAATAGTAAGTTGGATTTCGAAACTGGAAAAAGGTTGTTTCACTTTCAACAACAGAGGCAGAGTATGTTGCTACTACAAAGGCTAGTAAAGAAATGATTTGATTACAAAGGTTTATGGAGGAATTGGGAAAGAAGTAGGAGAATAACAGGTTGTACTGTGAAAGCGAGAGTGTCATTCATCTTGCAAAGAACTCAGCCTTCCATTTGAAGACTATGAATATACAAATCAGGTACCATTTCATATGATCCGTCTTGGAAGATGAACATTTGAAGTTGGAAAAGATACACAATAGCTAGAATCCTGAAGACATGTAAACAAAGGGAGTAACCTGGGAGAAACTGAGTTCCTTCTCAGTTTCATTTGGTCGTCAAGAATGAAGGTGAAGATGAGAAATTTTCTAGGTCCAAGAAGGTTTGTAGTCCATCAGATAGAACAATGATGGGGTTGTTCATATTAGTCTCCAAGTGGGAGATTGTTGGTTGTGGAGACTTATTATCTTCCTAATTCAGAGGTATTTTTTTTCAACCGTATTTATACCCCATGAATAATTTACACCCCATAAGAATGTACACTCTTCCATGCGGGGGAGTGCAAAGAGGGGTTACCCCCTTTATGGGGTCCAGGGGCAAGCAGGGGTTCGTGGGTGAATCCCACGAAGGAAAAATTGCCTTGTAAATGTATATTGTAATTTCATTATAAATATGGATCATTCATTATAAGGTCGCAGATCTGATGGTAGAAGTTATGTTAGGGTTATTTTCCCTAGAAGGAAACCCTCTTTTATGAGGGAAATGTATTGCGGCTATGTATCATTGTGAATATTGTATTCTAAGTGAGGAGATAGTGATATAAAGAAGAGGAAATTACAGAGGCTGTGTTGTAGGTTGTATCTCTTCATTTGCTAGATAATAATAAAGGAAGGACCTGGAAATTTCTTTGGTGGATGTAGCCCACACTGGGTGAACCATGTACATCTGTGTCTCTATTGTATTGTGTATCTTTTGTGTTTTATTTCCACATTTGTTTTATTTTATTGCTTTGCAATCCTATTTTTCTAACAGATAGAAGACCACCAATTGCATGCAGACCTTCCACGATCCTCCCATCCTTAGACCACACTGCTCAGATCTCTAAGTAGTGGGTCACCCCCAATCTAGGAGTAAACTCCACCCAGGTAAAGAGATTCCTAGCTAGGATGATATGTATCAGACAATAGGATCACCTTCGTCATGTTCCTGCTCAAAGTAAGATCTCATAGTCTATCATTCCCCACATGCTTGTCCCACCCCAAGAAGTGTGTCCCTTCTCTACTCAATAGTACTTTAACTGCCCCACTTCCCTTCCAGAGCTTCAAAAATAGACCAAACAGGAAATCTCAGAGCACTGTAGCTGCAGTTGGGCTCCCTCAGGAGATCAATTCCTCATCATCTCATATTCTCTCATTCCCCGCATTCCTGTCCCACCCAGGAAGTGTTCCCCTTATTTTCTCAACAGTCCTTCGGTTTCCCCACTTCCCTTCCAAGGTTTCAACAATAGGTCGAACAGGAAGTCCTTAGAGAATTGTAACTACAATTGGGCTCCCTCGGGAAATCAATTCCCCAACAATTCTCTCACCTGGAGAGATTTCTCATGAGCCTCACAACCCGCTTCTTCAATCCCACGACCCTTACAACCCACTTATTTAGTCTAGTGCTTAATTCAATTAGGTATAGGTGATCGCCGCAACAAAGTTTGGGTATGGAACATGTAATGGAAATAACCACATTTAGGAAAGATACGGGTAAAAACAACAACAACCCATGGGTAAGATACAGATACGTTGCTAGTGGCAGGGAGGTTCTAGTGCGCTACTCATAAAAAGAAGGGTATGGTTCACTGTTGATAATAGGAAAAGTACGGGGTAGCTACAGGAGTGTGTGCAGGCTCTAGAGGTAGGAGTGTGTGCAGGCTCTAGAGGTAAGACTCTGGGAGGAATGGATGAGTGAGTGAATGGGAAGCCTGAGTGAATGGTATAGTCCACAAAAAATGGACTAATTTCCCCCACCTTTATTTGCATGCACCCTTGATGACACATGGCTCTCAAGGAGCTTGGTTATCTCCACTTTTTATTCATACTCTTTCCCATAAGAACTTAGGATAAAATAATTATCCTCACCCTAGTCTTTAGGAATAATACTATAATATTCCCTTGGAGATAATTCCTCTATCTTAGACCCTTTTCTAGGCTCTTAACCCTCCCTTATAGGCTCTTATCCCCCCCTTTCCCTTTTTTAGTGGAGTTTAGTGCTCCATACACTTTTATCATGGTTGTTCTACATGCACCGATGTATTTTATTAATGATATGAGTGTTTACATATAAAAAAATAGACTCACTGGCCTTTAGCATCTAGGATATCCGGCCTAATAATCACATAAGCCATATGGCCTATAATAACCTGGCTCACCAGCCTATAAAACATATTTACAATTTCAATTGGGGCTCGGTCTTAGGGTATTACATTCCCCTCCCCTTATTTATGCACTCTTCTTAGTGCATATATATACACATTTATCACCAAAATTTCAAAAACCTGCAAAAAGATGTGGGTATTATGCCCGCATAGCATCCTCGTGCTCCCAAGTTGCATCCTCAGGACCGTACTAGGTCCATTGGACCTTTACTATATTTATGGCTTGATTCTGAAGCTTCTTGATCTTCCGGTCCAATATGCACACCAGATTCACTTGAAAAGTGCCTTCTTGCTCCACCTAAATCACATTCCAATCAATAACATGATTAGCATCATGTATATACTTTTTGATCAATGATACATGGAATGCTTATGAATAGACATTGATGCAGGTAATGTAAGCATATATGCTACAGGCCCAATCCTCTCTAGGATTTCAAATGACCCACAATAACGAGCTTCCAATTTTGAATGATTTCCCAAATTCAAGGAACTTCTTTTGGCCTTCAATTTCAAGAATACATGGTCACCCACTTTAAATTCTTTGTGAGTTCTACCCTTATCAACATAGATTTTCTTCCTGTCTTGAGCAGCCTTTAATTTTTTCTTTATTTTTTACATCTGCACTTCCATTTCCATGAGTAATTCTGGCCCATCCACTTCTCTATCTTATCGGTTGTCTTAGCTTACAAGTGTGTTTCATATTCTTCCATAAAGTGCCTCAAATGGGCTCATATTTAGAGATGTTTGGTACCCATTTTTATAAGAAAACTATACCAAGCGTAGGTAGTCTTCCCATTTTGATGATTTATCCATCATGTACATCCTCAACACATGACTTAACCATATCATTAACTTTTCTTTTGGCTCTGGTAGCCAGCTGAACCAACCAGGATTTTCCATGCTTGGTTCTTGGCAAATGAAACCTTTCCACCATATTAGGATCTATATAACTATGTCTAGCCCCTGAATCTATTGAAATAACAATGGTTTGGTTGTTGATCATACCTTCCACTTCAATCATATGTGATTGAAACTCTACTTGCTTTTTGTTTAGGGATTCATAGAGCCTAGGTACACTTCTTCCCATGTCCTCCACTTTTTTAGCTTGCTATACATTGTGAAAAATCCTCACCTTTTCATCCCTGTGGGGACAATATTTATACATGCGATTTCCATGGAAACCCTAACATTAAATAGGTGGTTTCCTTGGCCTTTGCCCCATTGTATCGATCGTTCTAGGTTCTCTAGAAGCTCGTTGTACCTGGGGATTATTTCTGAATAATGGTGGCTTAGTCCCCTTCTTCCTTAGTTCCATATTGTATTTCTTCTTGTCTTCCCAATATTTTTGGAAAGTTGGGTTTCCTTTGTGCTGATCATATAGGCATTTATCTCACCTTATGGTCTCAAATGTTTTGGGATCATCATATTGTATCTTGTGACTGATGAATGATGGAAGCCCACTCAAATACCTCTGAATATTAATTGTCTCATCCTTGATGAAAGAAACATCCTTTAACAATTCTAAAAACCTTCTTTCATATTCATCTATAATCATACTCCCAAGCTTGAGTTCAAAGAACTCCTTCATTTTTTTGTCATAATATCTCTTAGTCAAGTATTTCTTTTGAAAATACTTCTTGAATTCCTTCCAAGTAACATTTTTTCTCTTTAATGTGTTGCATCTGCACAATTTGGTCCCACCACATGGATGTCTTTCCCTTGAGTTGATATATGGTAATTCTTCCTTTTACATGTGAAGAGTAATTATGCAATTGAAAATACTTTCTCATGCCAAGAAACCATGTCTCGACATCTTCATCCTGCTTGTGATCACCATCAAATGTAGGGGGTTTTATTTTTTTCATTTCTCCTTGTATCGCATCCACCCCAAACCTCTTCTTATGCTTCTTGACAGGGGATGGAATTGAGCTATTTGGTGCTCTCCTATTGGAATGCCTTGGGGATTGATGGTGATGTCTTCTAACACTTCTTGTTCTTCCTTTCTCATCAAGAGGTCTACGACTTCCTAATTTACATGAGTCATTCTCCTTATCCATCTTATTTTCTATTCTTTCCAATACTTGCATTAACTTTATATTGAAGTCCTCTTGCTACTCCTTGGATTTCATAATCCTTTCAATATCATGTTTATAATTTTGGACATCCTTTTGTAAATTTTTAACGGTCTCTACCAAGTTCATGTTTTCTTCCTTTCTTTCTCCATGTACATTTGAGTTTGTACCTTCATTACCCATATGGACATCCATCCCTCTAATCTCATATTCCTCGTTGTAAGTCCCCTGTGTAACTTCCATGATTCTACACTCTGTGTTGATATTGATCTGATCTTGTTGTTGTTAACTTTGCAAAATCTGCAACCAACAAAACTTTGTTAGGATGATTTCTTTAACAAATTCAGGAAATTATGCTCAATTCTGGTTCCATAATACATCATAATTGTTTCTTCTGATTTTCCTAAAAATTTCCTACCTAGGTCAATTTTTGAGTGAGTAGTTAAATTCTATTTTTCAAGATATTTCCAATGCCTACTTCCATGCTCAAATCTGATTTTTGAGCAGAAAGTTATGAATATTTGAAAATTGTGCTTCCTGGGAAGTAATCCATGTACAATTGTTCCTCTTATTCATAATCGAATTAGCTCTTGGACTCATTCTGGATCCTATTTTTAGGTTTATAGGATTCTGTAATTTCCCTTATTTCCAGGTCTGTACAATTCAGAAATGTGCAGGATCCTTCTTTAATCCCTTTGCTTTCTTTAAAATAAAAAATGTGTGCACTAGCCCCCTTTTACTTTGGCCAAAATCTCATTTGACTAAGGGCTATGACCAAGCGCTTAGTTGAAAGGCTCTTATCTGGAACTTAGGGACTTTGGGGCTTTGGAACTTCGATATTCAAAGGTTTTACCTTCATCACACTTCATTTTCCCCGAATGTCGAATTGGAAAACTTTTGAACATGTGCTTCTTCGAAGTTTTTGGGCTCCAGTGCTTCGTAACTTTAGGCTTAAGAGGTTCCGCCTACACCACACAACATTCCCTCTGAACGTCAAAGTGACAAACTCTCTGAACAGTGCTTCTTCGAATTTTTGTAACTCCGGTGCTTCAGAGCTTCTAGATTTGGAAGTTTTGACAATACAACATGCAAAGTTCCCCGAACGCCGAACTACACATGTGCTCCTAGGCTCCAAAGCTTCGGCTTCGAAAGATTTCACACTAGAACACTTCAAAACACCTGAATTTCAAACTAGAAATCTCCCAAACTTTTTCTCTCTGAAGCTTTACTACTTTGCGCTTTATAGCTTCGAGCTTCGACGAACTTCTCAGCATAACATAACAAATCTCCCAAACTCTGAACTTTTGAACTATTGCTCTCCAAAGCTTCACTACTTCGACACTCTAGATCTTCGGTCTTTCGGGCTTCAGATAATTTCACACCAAAACACTTTAAAACACTTGAACCCCAAACTGGAAAACTCCCAAACCATCGCTCTCTGGAGCTTTACTACTTCGACGCTCCAGAGCTTCGGGCTCCGACGAACTTCTCAGCATAACACAACCAATCTCCTGAACTTCAAACTATTGAACTCTTGAACTATCGATCTCCAAAGATTCACTCCTTCAGTGCTTAGGATATTCGGGCTTCGAAAGATTCCACACCAACACCTTTTAAAACTCCTAAATGTCGAATTTCCGAACATACACTATCTGGAACTTTAGGGCTCCAGAGCTTCAGAACTTTGGTCTTCAGAGGTTTCTTCTACAACACACTCCAAAAATCCCGAACATCGAGTTTACGAATTCACTAATCTATGGACATGTGTCCCCAAACAAAAATGGCCCATATTGGCTCCGGATTTTGGGACTTCAGGGAAATATCCACTCCATGCAACCACAACCAAATTCTCCTGGAGTGTCGAATTGTCGAACCACTCAGGGATCCAACGACCCTCCTTCTCCCAATGATCTATGGTGTATATTCACTCTGAGACTTTGAAGCTTTGGTGCTTTTGCCTCCTTTTCAACAAGGAATTAAAAATTGTTGAAGCAGCGAAGTCCAAAGGACTTGAGGGGTTATTTGTCGCACTCCTTTTCCAAATCTAAGGACTGTGAAGGATTCGGTCCCCTCCCGAACAAATCTCACATGTTCACCTTCTCATAAAGAGATTCCTCTTCTTTTGGGGAATTAATAAATCTCTTACACACTCCTTATGCTTCAAATTCAACCCATCCCAAGTCAAAATTTTCCTGAACAGGTAAAATTATGAAATTTTCACCACTTGTCTGATTTCTTCAAATTTTCCAAGAATTTTAACAACAGAAATTGGGGTTTTTTCCCAATTCCACACAAGTGACTCAATCAACTAGTTCGGCCAATATAGGCTCATTGTTGGAAACTAGAGCTCTGATACCAAATTGTAACATACTCGGCCCACCCATATTGGGCCATATTACTCCATAAAACAATAATTTCATCTATATATATATATATATATATATATATATATATATATATATATTAAACTTTAAGAAGACAAATATATTCTACAAATACACAGATTCATGCATAAATAAAAGTAAAAATATACATGCAACATACACGAGAAAAACCCATAATTATAAACACATGTATAAATACATAGCCTATAAATTAACACACAATTGATACATATCTTTGATAGAATACCACCAACTGCATGAAGACCTTATGTGATCCTCCCAGCCTTAGACCATGCTGCTCAGAGATCTCAGCAATGGGTCTCCCCCAAGTTGGGACTAAACTCCACCTAGGTAAAGGGATTCGTAGCTAGGATGATATGTCTCAAACAACAACATCAACTCTGTCAGGTTCCTAATCAAAATAATATCTCACAGTCACTCATTCCCCACATGCCTGTCCCACCCCAGGAAGTGTTCCCCTTCTCTGCTCAACAATCCTTTGGTTTCCCCACTTCCCTTCTAGGGATTTAGCATAGGTTGGACAAGAAGTCTCGGAGCATTGTAGTTGCAGTTGGGCTCCCTCAGGAAATCAATTCCCCAACAATTCTCTCTCTTTATGATATTTATCATAGGCCTAACAACCCACCTATTCAATACACGGGCCTGACAACCCACCTCTTCAATCCCACAAGCCTGAAAACCCGCTTCTTCAGTCCAATGCTTAAGTCAACTAGGTACAGGTTATGGAAACAACAAATTTTGGGTATGGAACAGGTAATGGAAACAACCATGTTCAAGCAAGATACATGTAAATACAAAAACAACCCACTTGTAAGATACATATACACTTCTAGTGGTAGGGAGCTTCAGGTGCGTTTCTCCTAACAAGAATGGTGTGGTTCACTATTTATAACAAGAAAAGTATCGGGTAGCTACAGGAGTGCGTGTAAGCTCCAGAGGTAAGACTGTGGGAGGAATGGTTGAGTGAGTGAATGGGAAGCTTGCGTGAATAGGATATTCCCCATGAAATGGACTAATTTCCCCCACCTTCTTTTGCATGCACCCTTGATGACACATGGATCTCAAGGAGCTCATTTCTCTCCACTTGTAATTCATTCTCTTTCCCATAAGAAATTAGGATAAAATAATTATCCTCACCATAGTCTTTAGGAATAATATTATAATATTCCCTTGGATATAAGCCCTCTATCTTAGCCCCTTTCCTAGGCTCTTATCCATCCCTTATAGGCTCTTATCCCCCCCCCCTTTCCATTTCCTAGTGGATTTTAGTCCCCCATACTCTTTTAGCATGGTTGGTCTACACATATAGATGTATTTTATTAATGATATGAGTGTTTACATATACAAAAATAGGCTCACTGGCCTTTAGCATGTAGGCTCTCCAGCCTAATAATCACATAAGCATTCTGGCCTATAATAATTTGGCTCACCATCCTATAAAACATATTTACAATTTCAATTAGGGCTTGGTCTTGGGGTATTACATATCTCCTATTCAACGCAAGGTCAATCTTGTTGGTTGAGACAAATCCTCTTTTGATGACATCCTCTCCTAAAAACTATGCTATGGTTGTGATACATCAAAGCCTGTGTAATGAAGGCCATGCTTGAGTGAAAAAGGAAGAAGAGAGAATTTCAGTGCTTCATACTTATGATCTTGAGACATTCAAGAGGAGGAGAAAATTAAGAGCATCATACCTATGATTGTGTGAGATCCAAGGGGATAGGTAGGAGAGCTTGGAGGAGTTGTTGTAATCTCAAACTTGAGATTATAAGTGCTTCAATTTTGTTGGATTTCCATTAATATATAACTTGGCTTATTCCTCTCATGTCTATGCATTCAAGTGCATGCATGTCTATTGTTGTTAAAATTCATCATATATAGATCTATTTTCAACTAACAATATAGTGTGGAAGAAGGAGGTTTCACTTTGTTCTTTGCAGGTCATTGCCATATCCTAGGATCTTGGACATCAATTTCAAAGGTTGGATCAATGAGGACAACCATCATAAAAAGGTAAGTCATCCATCTCTTCCTTCTCATTCTAATTGTCAAAATAGGTCTAAGAGGAAAGTAGTTCACCATTTTTTTTCTTATGTCTTGGATCAAGAGGGGTCTTGATCCAAGGTGGGTTTCACCTGCCCGTAGGGGGGGATTTTCCACAACACCTGAAAAACAAACAAAAGTCACTAAGAAAGCTTGATTTTCACTTGCTTTCTTAGCCTTTGCTAACTTAGTTCATAGTTCTTTTACTTAGAAATTTTTGCATAAGTCTAATAGATTTTTGCAGACACTTTAAAAGTGGTTTTTGGAAAACAAAATCCTCCATTGCTTGCTTTTTTTGCAGGTTTTGTGAGCAGCCAAGGAGAAGCTTTCCCAAAATTTTGATGATCTTAAGCATCTAGGACCCCCTAACCAACCTCTTATTCAATCTAAACTTGTTCCTCCACCTTATTGTAAGTCTACTTGGTATTGAAAGATAAAATACCAAGATACATTCTCTAAAACATTTTGTAACTGAAAAGAAAGAGTGGGATAACCCACTAGGTGTGCAACCCCCCAAGAGGTTGGGGGGAACTGTCACATTTTTTTTGTCTCTTTTACTTGATTTATTTTCATTTTTGCAAAGTTAAAATAAAACCAAGCACCACAAAACATTATATTAGTTTCAATTTCTATATTAGATTAGTTTAGATTTCCTTTTTGCAATTTCCTTTCAGTTATTTCAATTTGGAAAATAAACCTTCCCCTCAGCAGCCTTAGTAT